>CABHPH010126046.1:0-26769 GCA_902168325.1 Peromyscus nudipes
AGTGGTTATCATAGCTCATATGGCTCACAGTACAGTAAGACTGTTGGTGACTTTTCCCCCAACAGCATGTGTAGCACTTCCAGGTACTATGAAAGCTAGCCCCCTTGGAGGAAACTTCACGGTCAGTACTAAATCAATCTGTTCATGTCCTATGGTATCTTCAGCAATGGAGTCATACCCTGAAGCTGTAGCAGTGACCACCATGTCAAGAACATGCATTGTGTTGGGGATATTTTGGACACCTTTGACCAACAACCAGAGGGAAACTATCTAAAACCTGACACTGGGATTTTATTTGGCAACCTGTGACTTCTGTGAGGAGCATTCCAATTCAATGCCTTTATATGAATATATACGAACCTTATAAAATAGGTTTCACATGGCTATTTCAAGCATCATTAGTATTATTCATCCATCTGCCCATGCCCTCCTGTGCCCTAACCTCCCATCCTTCTCACAATTTTAAAACTCCCTTCCCATTATTTTCCTCCCTTACTTCATATAATCCATGCTCCACTATCCTTCTCCTTAAGTTCTTTTATCCCCCTCTCCACCAATGGCACCTCTGTAGTTTCTGGATTTGACAAGTTCCCCATGTTAAACAAAAATCTGAAGACTTGATGCTAAGAAACACACATGGAGTGCAAACATGCAGCATTTGTCTCTCTGGGTCTGAGTGCACTCATTCAATATGTTTTCCTGTTCTATCCTTGACCTGAAAATTTCCCAAATTTGTTTTTCTTCATAGCTGATAAAACTCAATTGCTTATATGCACCACATTTCATTATCTCTTCTATCACTTGATGGATACCTCATCTACCTGCATGTCCTAGCTATTGCATGTATCTCATCCAGGAGTGCTACAGCTGGGTCATGTGACAGTTCTATTTCTACTTTTTTTTTAACTTCCTATGATTGATAGTTTGTCAAGCTGGGCAGTGGTGGCGCACAACTTTAATCCCAGCACTCGGGAGGCAGAGCCAGTAGGATCTCTGAGTTTGAAGCCAGCCTGGGCCACAGAGTGAGTTCCAGGAAAGGCTCAAAGCTACACAGAGAAACCCTGTCTCTAAAAAATAAAAAATAAAAATAATAAATAAATAATTAAATAATTAGATAAATAATTAAATAAATAAATAAAGATAGTTTGTCAACCTCACACAAGCTGAAGTCTTTCCCTCTGGAAAGAGTGAATCTCAAATAAGAACTTCAAATGAGAAAATACCTTTATCAGATTGGTCCATAGGGAAGTCGGTGGAGCATTTTCCTGATTGATGGTTTACGTGAGAGGGGCTAGCCGCCTCTGAGTGTCACCTGGCTTGAATAAGAAAGCAAGATGATCAAGCCATGGAGAGCAAGATAGTAGCAGCATTCCTCCAGTCTCTGCTTCAGTTCCTGCCTCCATCTTTCTGCCCTGCTTGATTTCCTGCCTTGGCTCCCCTCAGTGATGGACTGTTAGACATGAAAGTCAAATAAACCCTTTCCTCCTCAAGTTGCTTTTGATTATGGTGTTTTATCAAACCAATAGAAAGCAAACTAATGCACTGCAGCAGTGGTTTCTATAATGACTAGTGGACATAATGGCAATGTGTACTTATATCTACAGTATTTGAGGGGTTCTCAGTTCCCCACATCCATGCCACCATCTGTTATTTTTTTTTTTGCCTTAGCCACTCTGGCTTGGGCAAGATGAAATCTCAAAATAGTTTTAATTTGCATTTCCCTGATGGCTAAAGATGGTGATCACTTTTAAAAAAAAAAATCTTAGCAATTTGCATTTCTTCTTTTGAGAAGTCTCTGTTCAGTTACATGGCTCCCTTTTTAATTGGGTTGTTTGTTTTCTTGTTGTTTAGTGTTTTGAGTTCTTTGTATATTCTAGACACCGGACAGTTCCCCCCCACACGCCTTTTGTAGGATGCTTCTCCAGTTGATTAATAGCTTGCTTTACAATACAGAAGCTCTTGAATTTCCAAAGTCCTGTGTGTTGATTGTCTGTCCCATTTCCTGGATGACTAGAGTCCTGGGAACAAAACTACTACTATTATTTTTCTAAATGGTCATAGTACCAAACACATATCAAATTCATATCTCTGTACCTGTAGCTTAATACAGTATTCAGATATTATCACAGAGGTTTCTTTGTATAGTGGATAGTGATTAATGCAGAAACCCACAACTTGTCATAGTGCAGAAAATAGATGTCTGTGTAGTGCTTAGCGACAAATGACACATATTACTACTCCTTCCTGTAATGCCTAGGCACCATTTGGGATAGAAGGATTATATGAGCCAGAGACTGAGAAAGACCATAGTGAAAAGGTGTCTGGACATGACTGAACTCTTGAAATCATGAACTTGTCTCCACTGTGGTTGCCTGCACTAGACCTGCACATGATAAAGCCAGTCAACATCCCAGCCTGGAAGTGGCAGGAGTTCATAAGTTGTGTCTCCACACCTAGCTGAGGAGCTATTGACAATGGACCTCCTTCTTGGGGTGCCAGTTTGTATTCTTTAAGTGTGTGGCTTCTGGTAGGTTAACCAGGCTCTGGTGGATGACTAAAGCAGCCATGATTACATGATGGCTCAAACTGGACTTCATAGGCTATAAGAGAAGACAGACAGACAGACAGACAGACAGAGACAGAGTCAGAGAGAAACACATAGTGAGAAACAGAGAGAAGCATAATGTTGGGAGCATGTGGAACACTTGGGGGTGGATCTAGGGGAAATTAAGGAGGGGAATTGTTATAAATATGATCAAAATGCATTGCATGCATTTAAGAAATTCTCAAAGAATTAATAAAGATATTATATTCTTTAAAAACAGAACCAAATGAGTTGGGAATGAATATAAGGCACTTAGCAAAGTGACTCCATAGCATGATCAGAGAAAGTATGGACATTGACTACATGTGCAGAGTCTGCAGGAAGAGTCAACCAAGAAAACAATAATGATGCAGGAGATGAAGATGGTTGGGATGTCTTGTCAAAATAGGTCCATGTAGCAAAAGCCAGTATCCTGGTCTCAAGAATACACATCTTAACTGGTGGGTAAAGGGCTGCCTTGTTATGTAAATCTCTAAGTGACTTTCATCATCATGGCTATTTTCTTAGGGAGCATCCTTCTGTGAGTTGGAAGCAGAATGGGAGGTAGCATGACTCAATGTTCAAATGTGGAAGATGGACTAGTAACTATGTTCTCTTTTTACTCATTTTGGATAAATATAATGGGAGTAATCATAGTGGTCGTCTTCTGTATGGCTTAAAATGGCTAGCACTCTTTCTGTTTTAATATTAAGTATACAAATAAATGTCTGTCAAAAACAGACCTATTTGGGATGTAAATATATGAAGAAATGAAAGACATATTTTCTCAGAATAGCCTAGAGTGTATTGGCAGAAAGCTCCTGCAGAGGCTCCCATCTCTAACAAACCTAGTGATATGGGACAAAGAAACAAACATGTCTTTAGTGGCAAAAGAACAAACCCAATCTTGGCTGTGGGAACATGACAAAGATATGGAGCTTTGTTCAGAGGGCTGAGTCTTGAAGTGTCAAAGGGGTGGAATACCCCTTCGGAAGAATAATGAGATGTGAGCATGTATTTTTTGGGAACTTAAGCATGTGGATCATAAAGTAAAAGCAGAAAGTAAGAGAAACTAGAAAGAGTTTGGAGGGACTGGATTATGGCTTGTTCTGATATGAGCTACCTGTGCAGGGGGGTGTTACTTTACTTTATGGAAGAATTTATTGTACCGACCTCATGAGGACAGTGAGTATCTGTGGATGTTGCTTCAGTAATGAGGGAGTGACAAGATCTGATTTGCCATGTCAGAAAGCTGCACAGAGTGATCTTACCTGGGAAAAGCAACTTAATTTTATAGTAGTTGCTTAACTGCTCACTTCATTCACAAGAGATGATGACTCAAATGGGTGAGAACATAAGATGAGGAAGAAAATACATGTGCACACTGTGAGAGTCCTTGCTTATGATCCCCAAAAAGTACATATTGAAACTTAAGAGGAAAAAAAATAACTGATAATGAGACTGCAGCCACGTGAAGGAAAGAAGACATGTTCCCGAGTGCTTGAAAAACACACCTTGGGGCTGGAGAGATGGCTCAGTGGTTAAGAGCACTGACTGCTCTTCCAGAGGTCCTGAGTTCAATTCCCAGCAACCACATGATGGCTCATAACCATCTGTAATGAGATCTGGTGCCCTCTTCTGGCCTGCAGTCATACATGCTGTATACGTAATAAATAAATCTTAAAAAAAAAAAAAAAAAGAAAAGAAAAACACACCTTGCAAGAAAAACGGGCTTGAGGATAAATAAGAGAGAGGTCTGTAGGAAGTGAAGTTTGAATAAGGCCCTGTCTCTTAGAAACAGAAGTGTTTCTTCCAGTGTTCTGAATGCACAGGATGTCGTGCTGTTTCATAGAGATTGACATGCTCTTGGTGTCTAACACTCGGTAACAGGGCGAATCCCCAAACGAGTTAATTACGATGAGCAACTATAAAGTTCATCTGAAGCTAAATGATTAGCCAAGGCACCAGAAACACAAAGGGGAAGAACTTGTGGTGGTCTTGTCATCTGATGTCATCCAATTAAGAATCAGAATTCTTTCCAAAGGCATTGTGATAGCCCAGCCTGTAAGCATGGCTTATTGGTGGGAGGTGAACATGGGTAGTTCTATTTGTAGTGTTCCAAATCCACTTTCCAGCACAGGTCGATACTTGAAATGTTATTCCAAGGACACATGATTTCTGTGGGGGTCAAAGGGGCTGAGCAAACATTTTTCCAATCCTTGTTGACATTTCCAAAATCCAAATATCCCTTTGGGTTCTTAAGGTCCTCTCTGGTACTCTGTGAATTTAATCATTAGAAAGGCATGGAATTATGAAGCTATAAATAAGATTCAATATCAAAATTCAGTTATCTCAGCCTAGGCAGCTTAGGGGAAAATGTCCATAATTGCACTGGAGGGATGGCTCAGGTAGTTAAAAAAAAATCCCTGCTACACAAGCATAGGTACTTCGTTTGGATCCCTAAAAACCAGGTAAAGAGCTATGCAGGGGCAGGATTCTCATCTGTCACACCAGTGCTAGGGGGTGTAGGGAGCAGAGTCAAGTAGCTCCCTGGCTCTCATTGGTTAGCTACTCTTGCTGAGCAAAGAGATCTAGGTTCAATGAGAGACTGTTTCACAAAAATAAGGTAGAGAGCCATCAAAAAAAGCACCCTTATGTCAACCTTGTATATGTGCATGAAACTTGTGCATGCACCTATCCACACAAACACATACAACACAAAAACACTTGAATAGAGCACACAAATATGAGAGAGAGAGAGAGAGAGAGCGAGAGAGAGAGAAGGAGGAGGAGGAGGTGGAGGAGGAGGAGGAGGGAAGAAGGACAGGGAGAGAGGGAGAAAAAGTAGGTGGGAGAGAAATTTTGGTCTCCAGTTTCATATAGAGACAGAATTAGGGGAGGTGAAAGCAGAAATCGGGCAGAATGTGCAGCTTTTTTTTCAGCTAGGTTGCTAACTCTGGTCTGTAAATACAGAGGACAAGGCTAGTTGGACATACTGTCTATTCAGATGGTAAACAGTCTTCTCCCAGACAGAAAGCATTCACAATCTTTGACTTGGAACATTACGTATTTCAACTTGTTGGGAAGTATTTGTCTTTGCACATCGGTTTTATAAAATTAATTTTATTTCCACGTATGTGTATGTGCATGTGTCTCTGCGTGTGAATGTGCAGGTGCCTGTGGGAAATCTGAAACTGGCATCCAGTCCTATGGAGCTGGAGTTACAGGTTGTTATGAGCTGCCTGATATGAGTGTTGGGCACTAAATCCTCTTACCTGCGAGCTATCTCTCCAGCCACCACAGTTTCTGTACAGCTTGAGCCACAGAAATCTTGGTCCACAGGTTTCCAGAGCTGAAGGCCCCAAAAATTAAATTTAAGAGTTTCTCATGACTTTTTTCTGGCTAGAGAGTTCGCGTTTAGAAGTCTTAGTCTCTGACTGACCTTTATATATATCCCAGTGACTATGAAGTCTGCAATCTTCTCCTTCGCTTTCTAAAGTATCATGTCAATGCTTGGGAAGCGTATCATCCACCAGTAGCATCACTCTCTCATGCTGTGAGAGCTGGCTGTCCTGGCCACTTGCATAAATCATGAGCATTTAGGGTTGACCCAATTCCACCTGAGACCTGCGTAATATACACTAATCATTTTGTTATTTGCTTTTTTATTGATTCTTTGGGAGTTTCACATCATGCACCCCATCCCGCTTGTCTCCCAGTCCCTCCCTATCTGCTCCTTACTCTTATAGTGTCCCCACCAAAAAAAGGAAAGCTAAAAAATAAAAATAAGATAAAAATAAACAATAAAAAGGGAAAAATACTCTGCTTCTCCATCTTTCCTACCTGTCCATTGCCTCTTCCCTTTGTCTTAGTGGCAGTGGGAGCTGCTGTGTTTCATGGAGTATACCCTTTTGTCCAAACACCATTACTTGCAAATGTTCATTGTGTAATGAGTTATTGGCTAGGTTCAAGGCCTCTGGCTTTGGTTCACCATCAATACTGAATCCCCACATACATTCCTCTCCAATAACCTGCTGTTGCCCTCAGTCTTGGAGATCCTGTGTCTATGGCTCTGCAGGATCAGTTCCTGCAGATGGGGTAGATGATGGAGTGTGCCAATTCCAGGTCCTGGATGTGTGCCTGGACAGAAGCTGAGTTGGTCTGTCAGGGCCATTAGAATCACTCCTCTCAGGTGGGGGGCAGAGCCAGCTCTCCTAGGCCCATGATGAGGGGTGGGGTAAGTTTTCCCAAGTATGGGGGGCCAGCTCTCCTATTAGGAGTGGGGCCAGCTTTCCCATGCTGAGGTCCAGACCTCGGGCATCTGCATTGCCTTTGGTGGTAACTGGAGCCTAGGGCCTTGGACATCAATGCAGACCCTGACGACAGTGGGTCCATGTACCCAGACATGGCCCTTGGCAGCAGTTTGGGTCCAGATAACACCATGGCCACAGGTGGCAGCTCAGGACACGAGGGTTGGCATGGTCCCAGCAGCAATATATCCCTCAGTTTCCAGCATGGCCACAGGTGGTGGCCCAAAGGCCAGAGGTTCCTGTGGCCTTTGGTGGCAATGTGGGCCATAGACATCACCACAGAGCCAGGTTGTGGTAGAACCACAGAATCAGTCATGGTTCTTGGCTGCATCATGGGCTTGGACACCACCATGGCCCCAGATTGGCACTGAAAAATGGCCCTCAGACAACAGCATGACCCCAGGTAGTGGCCCAGACCTCTGGCATCTGTCAAGGCCTTCAATGGTAGCAGGAGACATGGATGCCAACACAGATCATAGCTGCAGGACCACGGTGGCCACACGACCATCAGACACCAACATGGCCTCAGATTTCAGTCCAGAACCAGGGTTCCTGCATTGCATTTGATGATTAACAGGAGCCATGGACATCAACACAGTCCCCAGTTGTGATAGGGCCATGGACTACATGTAGCCCAGGCCCAGACATCTATATGGCGCTGGGTGGCAGCACTGTCCACCATGATCTGTATGGCCTTGGTGGCAGCATGACTCTCAGGCACTAACATGGCCTCAGGTGTTAGCCCATACCCTAGAAATCTGTACAGCCTTCAGTGCTAAAGGAGCCACTGACATTGACATAGAACCTGGCTTCAGTAGGGTTACGGACCCAGACTTGGCCCCTGGCAGCAGCTCCGGCCTGGTTGACACCATGGTCACTGGTGGTAGTGTAAGCCACCCAGATCATCATGGCAAGTCTGTCTGTTGCCACCATGGCCACAAGTGGTGACTCAGAACCTGAGCATCTGTGTGGCCCTTGGTGCTACATGGGGCCATCCACATCAATACAGACCCCACCTTCTGTGGGACCACAGACCCAGATATAGTTCTCAGAGGCATCCCAGGCCAGAATGTCACCATGACCACTCAGGTTGGTATCACCCCTGCAGCAGGGTAGCACTCAGAACTCAACATGACCTCAGTTGGAGGCCTAGATCCCAAGCATTCACATGACCCCTGGTGGTAACAGGCACCATGGATGTGAATACAGACCCTGGCTGCAGCTTAAGCCCAGACTATTCCATGGCCCCGTGGCAGCCCAGGCCATTCAGATCAGGGTAGTTCCTGCACTGGTGTGGCCTTCAGATACCTATGTGGCCACACATAGCAGTCCCGACTCTAGGCATCCTCCCAGCCCTCAGTGGTAGCAGCGACCACGGACATCGAAATGGACTGAGGCTGTGGCAGGGCCACAGACCCAGACATTGCCCTTGGCAGTAGCCCAGGACCAGAAAACACCATGTCCCCAGGTTCAAGCAGACCTTCTACATCAGCCTATTCTTCATGGCCTTCACTTCTACAGATCTATCACTCTATAGGGCATGAGCTTCTGTCTGCCTCTCTCCCTCCCATACCCTACTATATAGTTGCTCACCAGCACTGGGTGAGTCTGTAGCTTCTTCTTATCTGCTCAGAGCACTGAGCAGGCATGTGGAAGTTCATCTCTGGGCACTCTGTTTTAATGAAACTGAACAGACCCATGGCTTCTTCCTTCCTACTCAGAGCAAACTGTCCGCTAATCATTTTATTAAAGATTCATAGAGTGGTTGTAAAATTCATTGAGAAAAATTGAAAAAATATGATATATAACATGCTTTGTTTATATTAAACATATTTCACTTAAAATTTTCTCAATTCCGGATTCTCCTCCAAATTCTGTCCTAAAATATAGTTTCATCATTTAATATTGGTATTAGGGTTCAGTAGAGGAATAGAAGTGATAGAATAGATATGTACTACATAGGGGATTTGTTAGGTTGGCTTTCACGATAGGGACTGGGAGTCCAACAATGGCCATCTGCATGCTAGAGAGTTAAGGAGCAGATAGCCGCTCAGTACTAGAGCCCGGATGCCTCAGCAGTCCCATTTAGTGTTAAAGACCTGGAGGATTCCTGTTGAGCCATTGTCTTCAGCCCATATTGGACAGAAAACTGGGTTCTCATGGCAGCAAAGGATGATAGTGGCAGCAACAGCAAAGAACTGGATGCATTCGCCAGAGAGAAGCAAAGGAGGCAGGCAGGGAGCATCACTTTCCTCCCCTTAGACCTCTTTGCATCCAGTTGCTTCCTTATATCCACTGTGTTGGAAGGTCTTCCTCCTTTCCTGAACCTTCCTGGAAATGCCAAAGTGTTTCTGCTCCTTGCATCTCCTAGGTGATTTCAGATTCAATCAAGGTAACAATTAAGATTAACTATCATAGTGCATAAGCAGTAGGACATAAATGCAGAAAGGAGTTGCAGTCCCTCCTGAAGACCTCCCAGTCGTAAACACTTAAAATTTGGTTATATCTTGATGCTTCTTTAATTTTGAATCCTCACAGAGAATGTGCTAACAGACACCATTACATAGATGGCACTTGCTACATTTTGCTTTATGATTTTCATTAATTCATGATGGTATGTCATTTTATGTATTTGCATTCATTCATTGAAGAATGAAACGTAGTGGCTGAGTATGTAGCACAGTAGTAAAGTGTTTGCACTTTAATGAGACATCTACTGGTAGACACACAGGTTGTATTCCAGTTTATTATGATTAGAAACTATACTCATGTTCTTCAGTGTCTATGCATTTTGCACTGGTTACATGGCAAATGGATTAGTTTACCCACATCTCTTTCAGAGTCTTTGCATTCTTGGTGCTTAAGGAGGCTTTTCTATTCTGATTTTAGAGTCTATCTTACACTGTAGCTTGTCTTGAGGGAGACTCACTTGTCTACCTGGGATCTAAGCATTTTATCTAGAGAGTATAATTGAAATAAAAGAACAGAATATGTAACATACTAGTTTTAAGACTGAAATGGCCTGCCTCAGCTAGGACAGCAGAATTTGTACCTTCAGTACATACTCTGGCTTGTTTCAGTGAATCCAGGTGCCCTGTTCCAGAGTCTCAACCCCTCAGTGGAGCAGTCCACTTGTTATTTAGCAAATCTACACGGTTCACTTGCTCTGGATTGGTGGCTGCCTGTACATGAGATGCTGGGTACAAGTTCTCCTAGCTTATCTCCAGCAAGTCATCAGAATAACCCAGATGTTCTGGAAATTCACAGCCACACCTTAAACTCTGTGAAAGTGGTTCCTGGCAACTGGTCCCTATCTCAAGAAGACATGCAGCTTGAACAACCTCAGGTTAGTTGTGTTGTGTAGAATGTCCCTATTCAATTGGCTTCCTTCACCTCAAGCTTTGCCAACAATTGAACTAAATTTACATTTTCAGGTTCAGAGGACACAGTCACTTGCTTGTCTTCTCTGGCCACTCTCCACCCCTTTTAACCCTGCAGTGTTTATCCCTAGATATTTCTATATTTGTAGCACTTTGTCATCTGAAAATTCTTCTCTGCATTTCTTTCGCCTTCACTAAGGCTAATCCTGTTTATTCTTCAGAGCACAGCTCAAGTTATAGCTCTTCTTAATGCTTTATGGGTGTCCTCTTCTTTAGATATATTTGTTTTTTACTAATTATGTGATAATTTGCATAAAATGTCTGTGGGTGTTTGTGTGTGTATATACATGTGCATATTCATGCATGTACATGCTCACCAATGATGCTCCACCTGTATTTTTCCATCTCATACTCATTTTATTCATTAAGTGCATAATTCTATATCTGTATCTATCTATGTACACACACACACATACATATATAATCACACACACATATAATCATTAAAGTTAGGCTAATTTAACTATCCATGAGAAGAGATTTACTGGATTATTTTGTTTTGGATTTAGTCTTAGTGATTGAGTCATGTTTTGTGATCCTGGTAACAATAGGATCAAACAGTGCAATGAAGCAGTAAGGGGGAGATAGAATGACAGAGAGAGAAAGAGGGAGGGATAGCAAAGGTCAAAGGTGAGGATCATATAGATACCCCTATAGTCATATCCATGCATACACTATCAATGATTTCCGTGGTTCTCAAAAATGCTACTTACAAGTAGTCTTTGCTGGACTCACTCTCCTAGGATTCATGTCATGTTTCTAATGTCGTTTGTAGTAGCTTGAATGGATTTCTGGTCTCTGAAGTCAAATGACCTGTAATTAGGAAAAAGCACAGATTTTTGAATCGACAGATTAGTAGTTTTCTTGAGTATTGGCTTCTGTATGGTACAAAGCTCTTTTTGGGTGTGTGTGACTTTGCTCAATCTTGGCCTAACTGTAAAGCATTGCCACAATGGTCTCTTGTAGACTACTTAGCTGAGGTACCGATGTCTGTCTACGGCTCACCTTTCTAGCCCCAAACTGTATGCTGCCACCTCCACTTTACTCCATTCATTTGCTCCTTGATGGCTCTTCCTGTCAGCATCATGGGCCTTTACCTTTTAATATACTGTGGTAGTCGGCACCGCTACTGTATATTCTGAGGTGTGTTTCAACTTTTCAGTGCATTTGGTAAGTTCCCTGGAGAATGGAGTAAAGACTTACATTTCGTAACATCCCCTCATCTATTGTATAACACAGGCAATTCATATAATAGGAGATCCTCGGATATTAATACTTAAAAATTGATTTTTATTTAATGTGAATTTATAGCCTCTGCAGTTTCTGTATTCTTGGCCTTTGCAGATTTAATTCAACTGGATAATATCTGTTCTTTGATTTTTGCTTGGCATACTATATGTACTTAAATACAAGAGTTATTTCAGCTAGACTTTTGTGAATGAATAATGGAAATAGAGACAAATACAAGAACACAGAGACAAATATAGGAACCATTTTCACATATACATGTACTCACTTGTTCTTGTAGTTGCCAAACAACAGATGTACAGTTTCCATCTTACTCTGCAAATGGAGAAATGGTTGCATATGAAGATCAAATAATTGTCCCCAAGTTTCTAGCATTTGACCCCTGGCTTCATGAACATCATTGTAGCTGCTTGTGCATGAATCACTTCTCAGCTACCTGGTACTTCTCATGGACTCTGTGGGCTACAGGATTTGCCATTCGGGCACCATCACCACCCATTGATGAAGACAGGATTTCAACAGTAAGAACACGAAGCACTGGAGAAGGAAGGGGGAGAAACCAACTTGATAGTCTTCTATTCAGGTTTGTCCATGGACAGATGCTGCCTTTGCCATGCCCTAAATATTCCTTCAGAAAATTGTAAGAGCATTCCAGTCTACATGGGAGGTGTGACTATTATTCCAAATGAACAATGGGTACTCAAAACTGCCCTCATCATGGAGAAGGCAGATAAAAAATTTTCCATGGTAGTGACTCCAAATACAGCCAGCTAAGTCTTTATATGAGGTTCACATCTAAAACCTCATGCAGAGCATTCTTTCCAGGGTAGGTACAATTCAGTATGCTGAACCAGACATTTGGAAAGGGATTTTCTCTTTTTGTAGCACCCAGTAGGTTTGCACTGAGTGCAATAATGACTTTATGTTATTAAATGATTACATTGGGTTGAATGATCTCCATGACCATTTTACTTATTCATTTGTTTTAAGAATCTTATGCATGAATACTCTATTTACATTATTTTTCTTACTCTTTCCCCACTTAGACTCTTCTTGTATAACCCAACTTCATCTAAAATTCACGATCTCTTCTTAGTTGTTATACACACACACACACACACACACACACACACACACACACATATCCTATTGAGTCAATTAGCTGTTGTTTGTATGCATTTGTGTTTATGCCCCACTATCACAGAAGTCCACAACAGGTCAAAATGCAAACAACAACTGACTGTGAGGCACCCAACCCCAAGGGATACATCTACAACAAAACCTTTACACCTAAGGCTGAAGGAGCATTGAGGAAATGGTGGGCGGAAAGACTGCAAGAACCAGAGTACCAGCATATTTGTGCTGCAAGATTGTGTCTTTTATGTATCACAAGGAGCAGTACCATAAAATCTTAACAACATGGTTGCCTACACAAGACCTGCACAGTGAAAACTCCAGGACTCTTCTAAGTAAGGCAGCCTATAATTATTAGATGATTGATTTTCTGCAGTGGAAGTATGAAATGAGACTATTCAGAGCCATTAGAAACAGGAAAGGAACCTCACAATGGCAGCTTTCCACCTTCGTTATTAGATTTGTACACTTTAGAACTGTACTCATCACACCATCCCTCCAGAACATTTCTCTCAAAATAAAGTAAATTGGCTGAGGTATGTTTCAAATAAAAACTGCATAGGCAAAACAGTTATGCAGCTTGATCTACTTAAGGGGCATCAGGACCCACCCCCAGTGCATGGGACGGCTTTCTGGAGCCCAGTGTCTATGGTGGAACACCTTACACAGCCTTGGTGCGGGGGAAGGTGCTTGGACCTGCCTCAACTGAGTGTATCAGGTTCTGCTGACTCCCCACAGGAGGCCTTGCCCTGGAAGAGGTAGGAATGGGGGGTGGGATGAGGGGGAAGGCTGGGGGATGGGAGGAGGGAGGGGAGGGGATCTTTGGTTGGTATGTAAAATGAATGGAAATTTTCTTAATAATAAAAAAATATATTAAGGTAATTTTCTAAAATTTTCTGAAATGAACTCTTTTGTGTATTTGGGAGAACTACTAGAATTCAGATAAGCTAATCTCAGCAGTGATGTTGGGTCCTAGCTAGTCACCAGCTCTTGCAGAAATTACGTGTATCAAAATGCTTTTGCTGCTTACTTGATCACAATTAGATCGGTGCTTCCTGGCCAAGGTCAATATGGGAACATCTGGAGACACCTGTGCTTGAGTGGAGGTGGAGAGGAGGGTGGCATGTGGAGGCCAGGGCTGTTGCTGAACATCTTCCACACAGGCAGGCCTGCAGTCCTCCAATATCAGCCCCAAATGCAGGCGGGACAACTGCTGAAAAAGCCTTGACTAGACAATGTATGGAGCTTGTGGTGGTGTTGTGTTCCCCAAAATATTGTGCATCCTAATAAACTTATCTGGGGTCAGAGAACAGAACAGCCGCTAGTTATAGAGGCCAGAAAATGGTGGCACACGCACCCTTAATCCCAGTATTCCATCGGGATCTCTGTGAGTTTAAAGCCACACTGGAAACAGCCAGGCATGGTAACAAGAGCCTTTAATCCCAGGAAGTGATGGCAGGAAGCAAAAAGGTATTTAAGGCGTGAGGACGAGGAACTAGAGCTGGTTAAGCTTTTAGGTCTTTGAGCAGCAGTTCAGCTGAGAGGCATCCAGTCTGAGGAAACAGGATCAGCTGAGGAATAGGCAAGGTGAGGTGGCTGTAGCTTGTACTGCTTCTCTGATCTTCCAGCATTCACCCCAATACCTGGCTCCAGGTTTGTTTTTATTAATAAAACCTTCTAACAATTCATGCTACAGGAGCAGGCTTTGGATGAGGAAGTGATCATGACGTGTGAGTCCTCCCTGTAGTTTGCACACAATCTCATTTCCTCAAGTTAGAGCCTACATAATGACAACTGAATGAGCTGAGAGAATGTATTGCTAAGAAGTGTTTTAAACTGGCAAGATAATTTAGGTTTAATGAGCCCTACTACCTTCATAAATATCTCCCCCAAAACTTTCTTTTAAAACTTTAAATTGAGTTATGAACCTCATCTGCTTAGAACATTTTAATAGATTGCTTTCAGGAAAAATGTGCATGCCTTAACTGCTTATGGAACTTCCCTGGCCTGGTCCTGGCTTGTTCTCCAGGTTTCCTCCAGAAACCTGTGTCTATTTGTGGCCACTCTGGTGTAGTCAGAAGGTTCTTCCAGTCCCCGCGGTCAAGAAAAATCTCTCTCACCCATGGTCCCACAGTCATTCTGACCCAAGTAAAAACACACAGGCTTAATATTATTTACAAACTGTATGGGCTATGGAAGACCTCTTGCTAGCTAGCTCTTATATCTTAAATTAACCCATTTCTATTAATCTATGTTTTGCCACATGTTCCATGACTTACTGGTCTGCTGGCATGTTGTTCCTTGGGCAGCAGGCTGACGGTGCTCTCCAGACTCTCTGCCTTTCTCTTTCCTGTCTCTCACCTTGGGTTTCCTGCCTGCTTCTAAGGTGCCTTGCTATAGGCCAAAGCAGCTTATTTATTAACCAATGGGAACAACATATATTCACAGCATACAGAAAGATACCCTCCAGCACTCAGGCTGTTCAGGTGTTTGGATGCACAGAGCTTTTTCCTGCTCATGGACCTGCACAAATGCTTGTCCTTTCTCTCCTCTGCTTAGAACATCCCTTCCCAGTCACAAGCAGCTCCGGGTACCTCCTTGCTCTTGGTTCTAGTGTTGTTATCTTATAAATGCCTTGCTGAAGCTCCCAGCATCCATCTGAGACTCTGCAACACATGAATGGCAGAGGGCACAGTGCATACTATAAAACTTTTTTCTTTTATTGAAAGATTTTTTTTTCATACAATATATTGTGCTTATGGTTTTCCCTCCTCTATCTCATCCCAGATCCTCCCCATCTCCCTTTTTAAATAAATCCACACCATTTCTGTCTCTCCTTAGAAAACATACAGGCATCTAAAGAATAATGAAATAAGATAAAACAAAAACAAACAAAGAAACAGAAGAAAAAGAGCCAAAGAAAAAGCATGGGAAACACATGTAGAAGCAGAGACACAAACATTTGCGCACACAGGCATCCCATAAAAACATAAAACTGGAAGCCATAATATATTTGAGAGGACCTGTAAGGTAAAAAAAAAAAAAAAAAAAAAAGCCCTGGTAGACATTGGTCTCTGTTTGTTTTGGCCATCTACTGCTGGTTATGGGGATTACCCTTTAGAGTGGTTTCCCAGTGATAGTCCACTGACAAGAATTAATTTTTCATTTGTGAGTGGTTATCAATTGGAGATAGCTTATGGGTTAGGGATGGGGTCTTGTGTCCACTTCTTTCAGCTCAAGGACTCCATCTGGTGCAGACTCCTGCAGGCCTGTATCTCTCTGACTCCATAGATACATTGGTCCTGCTGTGTTTAGCAGGCCATGTTTCCTTGGTGTCCTTTATTCCCTCTGGCAGTGACAATCCTTCTGTCTCCTCTCAGTATAGTTATCCTTGAGCAGTGAGGGAGGATGATGGAGACATCCCAGTCAGGACTGAGGGTTCCAAGGTCTCTCACTCTCTACACTTTGTCTGACTCTGTATTTGTTCCCATCTATTGTAGGAGGAAGCTTTTCTGATGATGGCAGATCAAGGCACTGATCTATGAATATAGCAGAATGTCCTTGGGAGTCGTTTTATGGCTACGTTCCTTTAGCAGAACATTAGTGCTTGCTTTTTTAAATTCCTAAAAAAATATGTTTCTTAATTTGTGTATGTTTGTGAATATTGGGATGATGAAGGTAAGTTTTAATTTTATTTTTAAAGAACAGATGATCTAAAACCTACAGACTTACCAAGTTTTGAGATATATTTAGTATAGTATTGCTATCCATTTAGAGTTGTATGGCAGAACTTGACAAGCCTTTCTCACATGCTTTTGGCATGACTTATCTCCAGTCTAATTCTGTGTCTTCACAGAGTTGGTCTTCCATATATATTTGTGGAATACGTAAATGAAACTCCTTTGATCCTCCAAGTCACAGGAAATATAATACCTCTGTGTATTGTGTCTTCCACCCTTGATTCTCCCCATAGTTGCCAGACACAAAAGCAAAGTTCGCAATCTAGAGCAGGAAGTTTCTCAGTGGGGCACAGGGAAAGATGTCCTTCACTGCACCGCGTGCTTTCTCTGAGGCAGAAAGTAAACAGCCCTCCAAAAGCATTTTGTTCAAGAACTGTGGGCAGTTTGACCTAAGACTGCAGCCTTTGTTATTACCTTGCTCCTCAACTGCCTGTAAGAGAGGCTCCACTCCTGTGTGGGTCAGCAAGGTCAAGACAGAGTGAGGTCATTCTTTGCTGAAGCATTGATAAAGGGACTCTGGGCAAATAAGATATGCTAAGGAAGGTAAAAAAGAAAAAAGAAATAAGAATTCAGATTTTCAGTCCTGGTTCCCATGTTCAGTAGTCACACTGGATTGCCAGCTGTCATGGTGGATGATGCAATTATAGATTAACACCCTCACATAAAGTTGTGTTTGGGGTAAAAATACTAGAAACTGGTATGAGTTACTATCATCCAACGCTGATAGGATTTGGGTTGTTTTAAGTTATAAGTTGTTATAAGAATTTTATAGTTGGATAGGTAGGCAAATGGCAGAAAGCTTTAAAGAGAGTATTTGAATATGCATTAATTCAGAACACTTTCTTTGAGGTCCAGACATGATTCATTCTAAGGGCCAGTCTCCTGCTGTTATTCCTTTTGATCCTGTGAGCCACTTCAACACGCCATTTCCATAACTACAGAAAGTTCCATTTGACAGTGTGCTGTGGTTTTATGTACAGCTAAAATAGTACTACTAGTCCATGGAACATAGGGGTCTCTGGTGATTGGCTCATACCTGGCTGCACAATAAGGAAGTCGCTAGCTACACATGCTCAGCGACCACTTGGAATGTGGCTAAGGAATTGAATTCCTAATTTTGTGTAAATAAAATCTAATTGAATTATTTAATATTTATGTATGTGTGTATGAAGGGTGTGTGTGTGTGTGTGTGTGTGTGTGTGTGTGTATCTGTATGTATATGTATGTGGTATGTGTGTAAGTATGTGGCTATTGCCATACTGGATGGCACAAATGTAGCTTATCACACATTTTTAAATATTGCATTCTAAAGGAAATCAATTACTACTATGTTATTGGTTCATAAATAAAATCTGGGACTTTTTTAGGTTGATGATGAGAATGGTGAATAGTTTCCAAAAGGAAAATGTGAGTGTGGAGAGATTACTCAGTTTTCAAAGTGCTTACCAGCAAAGATAAGGACATGAATTCAATTCCCTGGACCCATATTGAAAATACAGAACAGCTCAGCATGGTGGGATACACCAATAATTCCAGCACTTGGGAGATCATGACAGGCTGACTCATGGGGTGTGGTGGCCAGCCTGCCTAGCTTACTCAATGAGTTCTAGGACAAAGAGGGATCCTGTCTTGAAAAAAGGTAAATGGTGCCTGAGGAACTATACTCAAGGCTGTCCTGTGACCCTCACATACATCTTTACACCTGGATGTGCATGCACACACACAGAGAGAGAGAGAGAGAGAGAGAGAGAGAGAGAGAGAGAGAGAGGAGAGCAGGGGCAGGGAGAGGAGACAGTGTTATTCTCCTAAATTTTCATGTGTTTAAGACAATTTTAAGTCTAAGAAGAAAGATTTGAAAATGAAGCTTCCTAGTTTTAAATTTTATTTTAGATTACAGCTCTCTTTCTCATGCAAAACAACTTGTCTGCCTATAGAATGTTCCAGCTTCATTCAGCCAGAAGAAATTTCCTCACCATGTTTTCTCCTCACACTAACTTGCCTGTGCTTTGTTACATTTAATTATATCTCCCCTGAAGGCAGATGGAAGGGAAAACATCAAGTAAATATGTTGCACTTCAGAACTGTTCTTCCCCAAAAGGTATAATTTGTAAATTAATAAACATAACCACATTGCGATTTAATTAACAAGTCACAGCAACAAACAAAATACTGACTCTGTGATTTATTTGAATAGGGTGGGAATGGCAGATCTCTTTCAGATGAGAACCTGAAGTGAAGCAAAATCAAATTTAGCTGGTCTTACTCTCCCGCTGTGCTCATGTGCCGTCACAGACATGCACTGTCTCTCCGTGGAATGGACACCTGTTTTTAGGGATGAGAACTTCCTGCCGGCTCATATGCTGAGGTACCATTTCCAGATGCGTAGCTTCTCAGGAACCAGACCACATGGGAACACCGCACAGCACTCGGCACACAACTGTTTCTGTACTAACAGCACCACACCAAGTCTGTCAGAAACCACAGGAAAGACAAACACATTTCATATTGAATTTTACCATAGCTAGGGTTGGGCATTTTGTAACTAGTCAGAGACAAAACCTCTGACACATTTCTGCTTGTGGCAGGAGTCATCAAGAGGTTCCTCCCCGACTTCCTTTCCTTTTCCCCCACTCTGTGGGTGAGGATGCCACTAAGCGACAAGAAGTACCATGATTCAGCAAAGTAGGCAGCACAGAGCTTGGACTTCACTTACCTCCTGGTAGAGAATGCCAGTTTAGAAACTGGCTTTGATAGAATGATAAACTCCAGCCAAAGACCATTCATAGAAACACTGAAAAGCTGTGTGCTCCCTCCCCGTGATATCTGAGAGTCCACAAATGTCTCCATCCACCTTCCTTACTGTCTTGCCTCATTCTTTCCCCTTTAGAGGCAGATCAATAAATAGGATTGGAACATGACAATGCGCAGGAGGGTCACGTGCTTTGGAACCTTCTGCCACTCACATAATTACAGGAAAGGAAGACTTACTGCCCTGAAAAACAAGGCACGGATACAGTGGAGAATAAGCACTTTGAGTCAGCAGAAGGATTCAGATTAAATTTCAGCAGACAGGATGACCTGTAGGGTAGATGGATTTGATTTACAAGAACTGGGACCTTCATAAAATATGATGTATATTTTTTATTTCACAGATTTTAGTAGAAATATATGGAACCACCCAGTGGAAGAAATCACAGTAAGACATAAAAAAGAGCACACATGAACTCTCTCTGTCTCTCTCTGTCTCTGTCTCTCTCTGTTTCTCTCTCTCTGTTTCTCTCTGTTTCTCTCTCTGTTTCTCTCTCTCTCTCTTTCTCTCTCTCTCTCTCTCTCTCTCACACACACACACACATTTATGAAGATATGAAAATAATCCTTATCCAGAAGCGAGGAACATACAGAGAGCAGAGGAAGGAAATTATCACACTGGGAGCTAATGTAGACTGTATAGACTATGGAATTGCTTCGCGGGGAAAAAGTAGAGACCCAGGCGTTTTGAGAAATGGGAAAGAGGGCTTTAATTTGTCCATTAATTCACTCACCATGCTTTGTGTTGCTCTATTTTATGTTTTAATGCATTATATTGGAAAGCAAATTAAACTGAGGAATTGCATGAGGAGGTGAAAGAGCTTTTAGATTTCTTCAAAGAAGATGAAGACATGAATTGATATAAGAAAAGTAGGACTAAGAAGCAGAAAAGAGGGGCTCACATACTCCAGGCTAGCCTCAAACCCTTTATATAGATGGAACCGGCCTTGAACTCGTGATCTTCCTTCTACTTTCCAAGTGCTGGGATTTCAACTGTACCATCCAGGCTGGAGCAGCAGAATTCTTAGAACATTAAAAACATTTACCTCAAATGAACACTGGTCTTATGTGTTCTTTTAAGAAGTAATTTGCTTAAATTCACAACAATATGTATATTATGAAAAACATGTTTTGAAATATGTGTCTTGCTGAATGGACGAATTCAGTTAAGTACCATATATATGTATGTTGTCTTACTTTTGGATTGAAACACTTTAAAGAAATACACTTGATCAAATAGTTCTGAAGAATGAAGTACGGTTTTATTAAGTGTAGCCCTTTAATTAAACAAAAAACAAAAAACAAACAAAAAAAACCAGGAGAAATTCATTCTTCCTGTCTAACAAGAAAAATTGAATCTTGACAAATATCACCCTAAATACACATCCCACATACCTTGTCCTGAAAACCGTTCATTTCTATGAGTTTAACACTTTTAGATCCTGCATATAATGACAGAGAGTTATGGTCTTATAAGAATGATCTAAGCTGGGCAATGGTGGTGCACACCTTTAATCCCAGCACTCAGGAGGCAGAGCCAAGCAGATCTCTGTGAGTTCAAGGCCAGCCTGGTCTACAGAGGGAGATTCAGGACAGGCACCAAAACTACGCAGAGAAATCCTGTGTCAGAAAAAAAAAATCTAGCCAGGTATGATAGCAAGTTCCTTTAATCCCCAGCACTCGAGAAGCAAAGACACATAGATTTTGAATTTAAAGCCAGCTCAGTCAACATGGAGAGGGTTCCCAAGCCTACACAATGGAATCTTGTCTCAAAAAAAGCTGAACATTGTCAATGAAAGAAGAAGCAACAATGATAACTGTCAAGATATCCCCAATAGTTCAACAGTGGTACGTTTATTTCAGAATAACCAACAACTGTTTATTGAAATTACAGCCCACTCAACAGGAGAGTATCCATGGCTGGTACTGTAAACATAGAAAACTATTCATAGACCCCAGAGGAGAATATCATCCCTAACTGTATGCTAAGTGATTTTTTCTATATCCATAGATAAGTGTATCGCTCACCCTAATCAAAGAAGCTTCTTTTTGCAAAAGTTAGGTACTGTTGCAGAGATCCACAGCTGGCCAAAATACACAGAATAACTAATCACAGAGTGCCCAGCTCCAATTGATACATCTACAACACAATCCCACACCCAAGCCTCATGGAAAATTGTAAAAATGGGGCAGAGAACTTGTAAAAACCAGTGAGTTGGGATACTTGTTTGCTAGAGCTCATCTTTTTAGACAAGACAGGAATCGATGCCCATAAAACCTCAACAATGTGGCTGCCTAAATAAGACCTGAATGTCAGCTTGGGTTAAGAAATTTTACAAAGTCCCAATCTAAATGAAGAGTTACAGTCCATCAGTGGCTGCTGAGTGGAGAATCAATCTTCTCCTAGGATGAAGGAGCTCCATGATATGTTATTCAATCCCAAGTCGTCAGCCTTAAGATCATGTACATAAGAGCAACAATAAATGGACTGTGTAGGATATAAAGATATAACTCCAGGCATCATTTATAAAATTCTCAAAAAAGAAATTAAAAATATTTAAAAATCTAAAAGAGGGAAAACAAAAGAAAAAAAACATAAAAAGACACAAGTAATTTGAACAACCTCCTTGGGAAATGAAATACACAGGAAAGCATTGCATATCAAAGTTCCTGACTGGATTGGTGTTAGTGTTTCTCTTTTGGTAGCCTGCAGAATAATTTCCCATACCAAAGACACTAGAATGTAGGGTGAAGGTCCTATGCAGGCATCAGTTCAACTTCTCCATGTTCAACGAGTTGTGTAGGTGTTGTCTTTAACAATAGGGCCTTGTAGCTAGTTTGTGGAGAACAAACTATAGTCTTGGCAACAACCTGGGTTGTTTTCCATGAGACCCCTTTGGCCAAAAACTCAATTGGATGTAGCCCAGTTTCAGAACTGGAAGGTTCATTTGGCAACAAGAGAAAGCCAATTGGGACTCTGTCTCCCTCATTGTTTGGAGACTTCATTAGGATCACCTTCATATATTTTAGTAAGTTTCCACTGCCCTAGGTTTCCATATCACCCCTGAAATGCCCCTCTATTATACCTGTCTCTCCATGCATTCCCTCTCTCAACCTCACCTCTCCTCCTTACCAGATCCTTCCATTCCTGTCTACTCTATCCCTAGTCCATTCATAAAACCTATTCTATTTCCTCCTCCTAGGAATATCCATGTGTCTCCCACCAGACTCTTCCTCTATATATAACCTCTCTGGGTCTATGGATTGTAGCTTGCTCATCATTTATTTAATGGCTAATATCCACATGTAAGTGTGGAATCCTAGAATAGACCTTCACCATAAATAATTAGCCAGCCTAAAGTATGGCACAAAGTTTGAGAAACCATGTTAGGAGACATTTAGTTGACCTACTGAAATGTGCTGTATTTTTTAATGGTACAGTTGATTTTTCTATCCTTTAAGCAAAAGAGAAGAAGGAGAAGACAGACCCGTCATAAAAGGTAGAAAATTGAAATCTACATTTAGAAAACTTTCGTCCCTGTGATAAATTGCAGAGAATTCTTCCATGTAAAAGTGTCTTTATAGCTTAACTGTGTGGCTCATTCACCACCTGAAGTACAATTTATGTTGAAGTGGCTCACTCAGAATCCCAGGTAGTCTCGTTAATCTAATGAAGCAAATTCTTAAAGCAGCAGAATTCTACAAGTGTGCTGGGTCAGCTATGAGTGTAAAAGTGGGTCTCTTGGTCATTAGTTACTGGAGAAAATATATGTGCATTCATATACACTTATAAAAAATATGCACTCATACACACAAAAATATATGATCACACTGATGGTATTCTTACTGACTAATTAAAATAAGGTCCCCAAATTTGAAGATATATTTATTTCTGATGCACATATAGGTTTATCTGATATAAGTTTTAATGTGATCTCAAGTAGGTTCTTTATTAAATTACATGCATATTGAGGAAGAGAGAAAGAACAGAAAGGTTTGAAAGACAGAAGGCTTTAATATTTAGTGACTTGAAGGCTGATATGAAATGTCACCTTAGTATAGTTATGGGGACACTACTAAAAAGCGAACTCTTAGGATACATTTACATGTTTCTGTGCTCCTTTTGCAATTCAGTAGATTATAGTCATTTCAAGAAGGAACAGATTGATAAAACTGGTCATGAATAGCAAGACAGTAAGCATATTAAAGAATTAATCTGAAGTAAATCCTGTAAATATGTATTTATTTTGAATTAGTGTCAAATGTTTTAGATATTAGGGAATTAATAAAATCAAATATTTAATTACTTTTTCATTGTATTAAGTAATGAGTTTGGCTTTCCTTAGTCAATTTTTTCCCAAATTATTATTATTTTCTTTAGAGTGCTGATGATACCTCTCGGGGCAATTTCATTGTACTTTCTATCTCTTACCCTTGTGCATAGAACACTGCTTTAGTCCCAGAGATTCAGGGATAATGGACTCTGCTCTAAGAATTGAGGAAGTCTCCAGTATGTCAGAACAGAGAGAAGATAAACAGTAGCAACACTGTGGTGTGACACTTCTTGAGAAGAAATAACCATGAAGAGATCACTGTAGCCAAGCAAAGAAGTACTTATCCAACACTAGAAGGCCAGGTAACAGAATTCTGAGTTTCTTTCAAATAGGGTGGGAGAAAAGAGAAGGACATTTTGAACAGAGGGGAGAATAAAATGCAATTGTTTCAACATGGCAAGACTGAGGAGGACAGAGAAGACCAATAGGAATGTGGAAGATAGAGAGAGAACAAGGGATTAGATCACCATGCAACTTAATTCCCATTACATTGGGAGATCAAGAGGATGATTCTTTTTTAAAAAAATATTTTTATTTTATAATTAATTTAATTTTACATATCAGTCACAGATTCCCCTGTCCTCCCTCCTCCCATCCCCCCAGCCTTCTCTCCCAATCCACCCCCTATTCCTACCTCTTCCAAGGCAAGATCTCCCCTGGGGAGTCAGTCCAGCCTGGTAGACTCAGCGGAGGCAGGTCCAGTCCCCTCCTCCCTGCATCAAGGCTGAGCAAAGTGTCTCAGCATAGGCCCTAGGTTCCAAAAAGCCAGCTCATACTCTAAGGACAGGTCCCGGTCCCACTGCCTGGAGGCCTCCTAACAGTTCAAGCTCATCAGCTGTCTCACTTAACCAGAGGGCCTGGTCCAGTTCCATGGGGGATCCTCAGCTATTGGTTCACAGTTCATGTGTTTCTGCTAGTTTGACTATTTGTCCCGGTGATTTTTCCATCATGGTCTCAATATCTCTCGCTCATATAATCCCTCTTCTCTCTTGCCAGTTGGACTCCTGGAGCTCCACCTGGGGTTTGACTGTGGATATCTGCATCTGCTTCCATCAGTTACTCTGGATGAGAGTTCTATCAAGACATTTAGGGTGTTCAGCCATCCGATCACCAGAGTAGGTCAGCTCAGGCACTCTCTCAACCATTACCACTAGTCTATAGTGGAGGTATCTTTGTGGATTTCTGGGGACCTCTCTAGCACTCTGCTTCTTCCTATTCCCATGGGGTCTTCATTTTTCATGGTGTCTCTTTCCTTTTTCTCCCACTCTGTTCCTGATCCAGCTAGGACCTCCAGCTCCTGTAAGTTCTCTTTCCCCCGACCCTTGCCCTCCATTACCCCCCTCACTCCCAGTTTGCTCATGTAGATCTCATCTATTTCTCTGTTGCTGGGCGATCCCTGTGTCTACAGAATGGGAAAAGATCTTCACCAACCCCACATCTAACAGAGGTCTGACATCCAGAATATATAAAGAACTCAAGAAATTAGACATCAAAATACTCAACAGTCCAATTAAAAAAATGGGCTATAGAGCTAAACAGAGAATTCTCAACAGAAGAAGCTGAAATGGCTGAAAGACATTTAAGGAATTGCTCAACATCCTTAATCATCAGGGAAATGCAAATTAAAATGACTCTGAGATACCACCTTACGCCTGTCAGAATGGGCAAGGTCAAAAACACTGAAGACAGATTACGTTGGAGAGGATGTGGAGCAAGGGGAACTCTCCTCCACTGCTGGTGGGAATGCAAGTTTGTACAGACACTTTGGAAATCAGTATGGCAGTTTCTCAGAAAATTGGGAATCAACCTCCCTCAAGACCCAGCTATACTATTCTTGGGCATATACCCAAGGAATGCTCAATCATACCACAAGGACACATGCTCAACTATGTTCATATCAGTATTATTTGTAATAGCAAGAACCTGGAAACAACCTAGATGCCCCTCAACTGAAGAATGGATAAATAAAATGTGGTACTTATACACAATGGAGTACTACTCAGCAGAGAAAAACAATGACATCATGAGGTTTGCAGGCAAATGGATGGAACTAGAAAATATCATCCTGAGTGAAGTAACCCAGACTCAGAAAGACAAACATGGTATGTACTCACTCATAAGTGGATACTAGATGTAAAGCAAAGGATAACTAGACTGCAACTCACAACTCCAGAGAGGCTACCTAGTAAAGAGGACCCCAAGAAAGAGGATGATTCTTAAGTGTTAGAATACTTTGACCAGAGCCCTTTTCAGAAGGATGGTTGAGAAGAACATACAGGAGCAATAAAAGATTCACAGTGTATCAGGTGCACTATAAACTCCATTGCTGGACAAGGTAATAGGCCTACATTGAGAAGAATTGGGGAGATTTTGAAAATAATTAGGTGGTAAAATGGACACAACTTTCTGGTTACTTATATATGAGATGTGAGGGATAAGAGGCATGCAAAGTGATTTCTATCTCTTTAGTAGGTGGGTTTAATATATCACTAGCGAGGCGATTGTAAAGTTTGTGGGGAAGATGGGTTCTGTGAGAGGAAAATTTTCCTTGGTTATTGTGGACTTGCAGGTATGTGCTGGCTGCCCATAAAGTTTTCTCCTTATACATTGCCATAGCCTCCATTTTCAGACATCTAAGTGCTACCTCATTAGGATATATCCTAATTTATCAGGATAACTATTGTGATAACTAGACAGTTTTAAACATGAGTCACTCCGGGCAGCGGTGACAGACTCCTTTAACTCCAGCACTCGGGAGGCAGAGCCAGGCGGATCTCTGTGAGTTCAAGGCCAGCCTGGTCTACAGAGCGAGATCCAGGACAGGCACCAAAACTACATGGAGAAACACTGTCTCAAAAAAACAAAAAACAAAACAACAAAAAAAACGAGTCACACAAACAAATTCCCATGGCACTATTTCAGAAGAGTCAACTCAATAATTCTAACATCATCTTCTCAAGCTAACTAGTTGAATGATAAATACATCCTAACTTCTGATGTACATATACATAATATATATATGTATATATACATCCTCCAATACACATATATAGATATTATATAGAGGATAATATACTATAAACAAACAAATATATTTAAACTCACATTAGGATGCTACTAAGAAATGTACATAACAAGACAAAATATTTTATGCATTTAAATTTTGCTTTG
>CABHPH010126047.1:13954-31920 GCA_902168325.1 Peromyscus nudipes
GCCAGCCGCCGCCAGGACAAGCAGCATGTAAAGATGCCGGTAAGCCACGAGCCATGTGGCAAGGTATAGATTTATAGAAATGGATTAATTTAAGATATAAGGACAATTAGCAAGAAGCCTGCCACGGCCATACAGTTTATAAACAATATAAGTCTCTGTGTTTACTTGGTTGGGTCTGAGCGGCTGTGGGACTGGCAGGTAAAAGAGATTTATCCTGACCGTGGGCCAGGCAGAAAAACTCTAACTACATGTGTGGATTATCATTTATGAAATTTGGGGTTTAAGGAAGAAAGTAGGGGCTGAAGAGATGCCCCATCGGTAAAATGCTTGCATTGCAAAAGAAATCCTGAGTTTGGATCCCCACATCTATAGAAAAAGCCAAGCATGGTAGTGGACACCTGGGGAAGGCAAAGGCCGGCAGATTCCTGGAGCCCTCTGGACAGCCACTTTACCTGAATCAGTGAGCTGCAGGTCAGTGCGAGATCACGTCTCAACAAATGGAAATGGGAATGAGGAAGACAGCGGAAGTTGACCTCTGATACATGCATATTCACAAACATACACAAAAGCATATGCATACGCCACATACATACTAAGTAAAGGGCTTGAATAAGTATGTTGATTTTTGTCTAGGGACACTTGGGAAGAAAAATACAGACTGGAAAGAGAAAGAAAAGGCTTCGGGGGAGTAGATTAGGAAGTAAAGATGTGGATTCACAAATTCCTTAAATGTGCCTGTATATACTTCTGTATTATGTATATGTGTGTATAGATTTCTGAAGGGGCTCAGGAGAGAAGGTGGTAGTGGTTCTTCAAGAGACGGTCTGTGATTCATCCTTAAGGATGATGGTGAACATCTTTGCCTCCCAAATAATGGGATTACAGACATGTGACACAACACCCAGTTTATGCTTTGCTGAGGATCAGACAAACCCAGGGCTTCAGTCTCCCTAAGCAAGCACTCTACCAACTGGGCAACAATTCCCATCTATTTTCTGTTTTTTGAGAGAGAATTTTTTTCCTTGGTTTTTGGTTTTTGGCTTTTCAAGACAGAGTTTGTGTAGCCCCATCTACCCTGGAACTTGCTGAGTAGGCCATGCTATCCTTAAACTCAGAGATCCACCTGCCTCTGCAGGAATTAAAGTCAATTTGTTCATTTTATGTGTGTTTTGCCTACATGTATATATATGCACTATGTGCATCCTTGGTGCCTAAGGAGATCAGAAAGAAAAGGCATCAGATCCCCTACAACTGGAGTTACAGATGGCTACAAACCACCTGGTGGGTTCTAAGAATCGAACCCAGATCCATCTTCAAGAGTAGCCAGTGCTTTTAACCACCGAGCCATATCTCTAGCTGCTTCCACACAGAATCTTGCTATATAGTCCAAACTGGCCTCAAACACTGTTCTTCCTCTGCCTCTTAAGTGTTGGGCTTAAAGGCATAAATGCTGGGATTACAGGCTTCCGCCATCCAGCCAGTCATTCTCATGGTTTTAATTTACATTTTACAATAGCTAAAAATATTAAGCTGCTTTTCATGTCTTTATTTGCCATCTGAGTATCTTTGAAGTATCTGTTAAGTATTTTGCCTCCATTTTTAAAATGGATTGTTTTAGTCACTAAAGTGATTTTGTTTTTTCTTTCATTGTTTGGGAATGCGTTTGTTTTAGCAGAGGGTGACCTTGAATTCCTGATGCCTCTAATCTAAGTTCTGGGAGTGGCACCATACTGTTTATGTTTCAGTTTGTATTTTGGTTTGGTTTGGTTTTTTTTCACTGCTAGGTAGGGCGAAGTGCAATCTAGGCAAGGGCTCTACCATGTGACATGACACATTATCAGTCTTTTTTTTTTTTTTTAATTCTTTTATGTAAGACAAAGTCTTGGTAAATTGCCCAAGCTGTCTTCAGACTTGGAGTGCTCTGTCTTGGCCTCTCAAGTAGCTGGGATTGCAGGCTTAATGTCACCACACCAGGCAGTCATTGAGGAGATTGGGGATAGGGGTGTTTGTTTTATTCCTGAGGTAGGGTCTCATTTAGTCCAGGATGGCCTCAAATTGGGTTGTAGCCCAGGATGACCTTGAACTCCTCCTTATCCTCCTGACTTCACCTCAGTGTTACATGCAATGTGGGGGACCAAACCCAGGCCTTGTACATACTAGGTAAGCGCTTGAATACTTGTTGCTGCTGTTATCTAAGTACAAATCCTTATCTAGTACATGATTTGCAAATATTTCCTCCCAGTTTGTGATTGTCTTAGTCTTACTCTATTAACTATTATTTTATTTTAAATGTTGTGTGTATCAACAACTTCCAGCATGTAGCTGAATATGGAATATGAATAAAAGTATCTTGTTTTCATTGACTTTATGTCTATTTCTGGATTATTCTACTTTATTGATCTCTCAGTCTGTGGTCATGGCAAAATGCCACTGTCTACATTACTGTAGCACTATAATGTAATGAGGTTGTCAGTTTCTATCAGTCTGGTAAGATTATGATTAAACTGTTAAATATGTAAATCAGTTTTGAAAGAACTGACATTTTAGTGCAAGATATGGGAACTTAGCCTGTAGTCCTAGCACTCAGGAGGCCGAGGTAGGAGGAGTTCCTGGTCTACCAAGCATGACCTTGTCTCAAAAATCCAAAAGAAAAACAATTAGCCTTTTAATGATACTAATTCTAGTTCATGAACATGATCCTCTTCTCCATTTAAGTCTTTATTTTGTTGGCACTATTTTCTCATTTTTAAGATTCCTGTCTCTTCTGCCACATTTATCCCCAAGTATGTCATAACTTTTGGTAGTGTTGTAAGTATTTTTGCATTTCAATTTCTAGTTTTCTACCTGTCTTTTCATGTGGTATAGATTAGGCTGGGCTTGCATACCCTTTTAGAGTACAGAAATGGTACTTTGTCCTTAGGGAGGAGGATTATTATGGCCTTAAGCAATTTTGTCCATCTGTTTCTTTTTTGAATGTATCTGTTAATTGGATTTTGGATCCTCTATCTTGAACTCTTCAGGGGGAAGGGCGGCGTGGGATACATGCCTCTGCCTGTGTGGAAATCGGAGGACAATCTACAGGAGTTGCTCTCTCCTTCCACTGCTCAGTCCTGAGAGTCTTATTTCAGGTGGTCAGGCTTGGTGACTGTCTCACTGGCCCTGGTTGAACTTGTCCACTCTGGAGTTAAGAGCACTGTTCTTGTAGAGGACTGGATTCAGTTAACTAGCACCCACTTGATGGCTTATAGCTGCCTGTAATTCCAGTTTCAGGGGATTTAATAACCTCTTCTGACCTGAATTCTGTTTCTGCTGATAGTTGGTGGTTGCATGTCAGATACTTGGTTTTTTTGGTAATATGTGACAAATCTGAAAATGTCAACTACCTGAATTGTAGATCACTGTCACCTGATAACATGTACAGTAATTTTAGCTTTAGAGGTACTGGTAGACTGCCACCGCTTTACTTCTTGCCATGGGGAATTTTCAGACAATAGAAAATAGAGTAAATTACTCAGATTTAGCAGAATAGGCCTATGTTATTTTATTTTTTTATTTTTTTTTAACCTTTCTAGAGCTTTATTGGGAGAGGGGGAGAGAGAGAGGGAGAGGGAGAGGGAGGGGGAGAGGGAGGGGGGCCGACGGGAGGAAGGAGCAGAAAGGAAAGAGAGGACAGACAGAAGGAAGGAGCGGAAAGGAAAGAGAGGGACGCACAGAGGGCCCACCCGCTTTTTAGGCTGGGACGCCGTCCCAGGCTGATGACGTAATTAAGAACAGAATCCTTACATCCCAGACTTTCACTTATTATAAAAAAGCAGGTAGATGGGAATAGGGGCGTCGTTCCTCTCAAAAGCTGCTTCCAGCTGACAATTGGACGTCGGTTGGCTCTTGGGGGAGTCTTCTGAGGTAGACAGGCGTTGTGGGATGCTGTCTGTCATCCGTTTGCTCTGGAGACATGTATCCCTCTTGGCTGTGGCTGGGAACTTTCTATTTGACAAGATGTTGATGATCTCTGGACTCCGGTTCTGTGGTGGTCCTGTACCATTAGTGTGGTGAAGAATCATGGCGGTAGCAGTGTGGAGGTCCAGCAGAGGCGGCAAGGGATGCGCGCAAGTGCTCGTGGTCTCGCGGTCTCCCTGGATGGAGGCGAAAGGGGGCAGCGGTCACAGCAGGTCCTTGGTGTTCGGTGGTGTATCCCAGGTTTCAGCACCAATGTTGGTTAAAATGACACTGCTGCTCATGGCTGGCTGCCACCGACGGAGGAGAGTGTTGATCGGAAGAATCACAGCCATAGTTACCTTTTTAGAGCTTTATTGGGGGGGAGAGAGAGAGGGAGAGAGACAGAAGGAGAAGGAGAGGGAGAGGGGGGCCGATGGGAGGAAGGAGCAGAAAGGAAAGAGAGGAAGCGGGGCAGAGGACAGACAGAAGGAAGGAGCGGAAAGGAAAGAGAGGAGCCTATGTTATCTTTAAAAAAGGAAAAGAAAAGAAATTCTGTGGGTGGAGAGATGGCTTAGTTGTTAAGAGCACTGGTTGCTCTTCCAGAGGACCTAGGTTCAATTCCCAAGCATCCAGCCATCTGTAACTCCAGTTACAGGGAATCCAATGCCGCCTTCTGGACTCCACAGGCACTTGGCATACATGTGGTGCATAGACATACAGGCAGGCAAAACACTCATATAAACACAAAAAATAATAAAATAATACCATAATACCATATATACAAAATAACAAAATAAAAATAATTTTTTTAAAAGCTGGTCGTGGTAGCACACGCCTTTAATCCCAGCACTTGTGAGGCAGAGGCTGGTGGATCTTTGTGAGTTCAAGGCCAGCCTGGTCTACATAGTGAGTGCCAGGACTGCCAGTGCTAAATAGAGAGACCCTGTCTCATTAAAAAAAAAAAAAAAAAAAAAAAATCTGTCCACTCAGAATGCATAGAAAAGACTCCTTTGTAGGTCCTCTTTGCATGAAGTCAAGATTCTTTTTCCCATTAGTTCTTTCATTGACTAATACAGCTGCCTTCTTAATAAACAAGGTAATTTACATAGAGTAAAGCTGTTATGTCTTATATGTGAATTCATACATATAAGCCAATGTATGAATTTACCAGTATGAAAAACCAATAGACTGCCTTGTAGCTAGAGTTTTTCTGGTCCTGCCTGGGCCACGGTCAGGACAAATCTCTCTCACCCGCCAGTCCCGTAGCTGCTTAGACCCAGCCAAGTAAACACATAGAGACTTATATTACTTATAAACTGTATGGCCGTGGCAGGCTTCTTGCTAACTGTTCTTATATCTTAAATTAACCCATTTCTATTAGTCTATACTTTGCCACGTGGCTCGTGGCTTTTCGGTATCTTAACATCTTCTCATGACAGTGGCTGGCAGCTTGCTCGCGCGCTCTCTCTCTCTCTCTCAGCTTTCCTTTTCCCAGCATTCTCCTCTCTGCTTGTCCCACCTATACTTCCTGCCTGGCTACTGGCCAATCAGTGTTTTATTTATTAACCAATCAGAGCAACACATTTAACATACAGACCATCCCACAGCGCTACCTTAATGAAAAGGTACTTAGAGAACAGCTCTTCCTATGAATATAGCTTCCCAAGAAGTGTGGCATAAATTATGATGATACTGGGCTACAGAGATGGTTCAACAATTAAGAACACTTGCTACACTTGGAAAAGATCAAAGATCAGGTCGCAACCACCTGTAATCCCAGTTCTAGTAGATAGGAGATCTTTGGCCTCCATGGCACTTACTCTCACACAATATACTTAATAACTAAAAATAATTTAAAAAGTTTTTTAGGTTACAAATATGTCAAATATTCATATGGTATGTTTGTTGGCATAGCCAGATTTCTCAGCCTGGGTGCGTCCAGGGAAGTACTCTCTCACATATTTATAAACATCTTTTCTGTGTGTAGTAGGACCATAAGAAAAATCACAGAACATTCCTCTAGAACATGAGCCCTTCAGGACAAATTAGAAAGACATTTACTGCATTCTATATATTCCTTTTTAATAACGTCCAAAGCATATTAACGGCTCTAAAAGACCTTAAACACACACACACACACACACACACACACACACACACACAAAAATTCCTTAATCATGGTACTTTATGTAGCAGATGCTAACCTTGAACTTGTGATCTTCCTGCCTCAGCCTGCAGTGTTGGGATTACAGATGTGTGCTGGGTAGCTTTTATTGTCAACTTGGCAAGCCTAGAGTCACCTTGGGAAAAGGAACTTCAATTGAAGAATTGCTCTAGTCAGTTTGGCCTGATGACATTATTTTTTAAATCACTAATTGATACAGGAGGGCCCAGCCCATTGCAGGGGTGGGGAGAAAGCTAGTGGATCAGGCCAGTAAGGAGAGTTCCTCCACAACTTGTGCTTCAGTTCTAACTTTGAGTTCCTACCCTCATTTCTCAGTGATGAGCTGTTACTTCAAATGTAAGACGAAGTAACCCCTTCCTCTCCAGGTTGCTTTTAGTCACAGTATTTATCACAGCAACAGAAGGCAAACTAGAACAAGGTATATGCCACCATGTCTGGCATAAACTCTTTTAAAACATTTTAATAGCCTATAATTATTAAAAACTCTGCCATTTGGAATCGTAATCCCTTGAAACTTCAAGGTAATACTTTCTGAAAGTAGTATTAGAATAAGCTATCTTGAGTTGATGTGTATTACTTGCTAAATGAACTAGCTGTGTAATACAGGCAAGCATATATGGAAAACTTTGGGAGTCTTTATTTGGGGGAGTGATTTTTTGTTTGGGGGACTTTTGCAAGGGGTGATTTTTGTTTGAGGGGATTGTTTTGTTTTTGTCATTGTTTATTTGAGACAGGGTCTCTCTGTGTAGCCCTGGCTGTCCTGTAACTTAGGCTGGCCTCGAACTCACAGATCTGCTAGTGCTAGGTTTTAAGGCTATGTGGAATCTTTTATTATTGTTCTGTTTGTGTGTGTATGTGTGTGTGTACATAACACCAATAACACAAGTGTGCACATGTCATGGCACATGTGGAGATGACAGAACAATTTTCTCTCTTTCCACCATGGTGCCCATGGACTAAAGTCAGGTTCTTAGGCTTGTGCTACAAGCACTGAGCCATCTCACTGGCTCCCATGTGGAGTCTTCATGGATATTTCTGAATAAAAGTAGGCTGTATGAATTTACTAGAGATTCAGAGTCTAGCTGGTATTAGCTAACATTGTAAACAAGATACTGCAGATACTGTGGTAAATCATTTGTATCCTGTCTTCTCTTGGCCATGTGGGGAAAAACAATCCTGATTTGAGTTAGCCCAAAAGGACTGCTTTGATCTGACTACAAATCCCCTGTCATCGCCATTCCACTCATGCTAGGCATAGCCACACTGTCAGGGTATCTAGGTTATTAGAGCCCCAAATCCTTTATCTTTTGGTTTTAGTTTTGGTTTTGGACAGAGTTCTCTATTATATAACCCTGGCTGTCTTGTAACTCACTGTGGAGACCAGGCTGACCTCAAATACAGGGAGATCCATTTACCTCTTCAATCACACACACACTCTCTCTCACACTCAAATGCCACACTACATCCCACCCTCCTCCCAATGCTGGGATTAAAGCATGAGCCACCATGCCCAACTCAGTCCTTTATCTCGACCCTTCCTTTGCCTGTTCCAACAGCAGATATTCAGGGGTCATCCTTTGTGACCTCAGGGTCTTACCTCAATTTGTGTGACACTATTCCTGGGGAGACATGAGCAAATGTCTTCTTACCTCAGATAGGAACTGATGACAAACCAAAGTAAGGGTACCACCAGATTCCAACTTGGTGAGTCAGTCAGCTTTATTGGTGTTACTTATAGGAACAGAAATGACTCACAGACAGCTGTATCACCAAAGTACACCGTAGCATGGGTGACAGCTCACAAAAGCTGGAAACTGGAGCACACTGCACAGCCTACATGTAGCTCAGCTGGTCTCTTCCCTCTTCCAGACAATGTCTCTGGGCAATCCTTAGTACTTAGATGCTTAGGGAATGGGCATCTAGTGTATCTGGTCAGTTTCAGGTACTTCCTGCAGTCTTTGAGTTGCTTACTTCCTGAGTTTAAGGAGTTTCCCTAAAAGATGACATTTTACCTCCCCTTTAGAACATCCTGTGTCTTAACAGGCTTCCTTCCCAAAAGGAGGACCTTATCTCCAGAAGAAAGTGCTGTGCAACACTTCACTGAGGGTGAATCACCATCGACTATGTTACCAGCCCCATCTTTGTTATTCTGTTGCCGCATAACTGCTCCATCTCTCCGTCCATGACACCATTTATAAGAACACTATCTGCTGTGTACACAATTACAGTGAGGTACACAGGTGTTTGATAAGTAGTTGTTGGGTGGCTAAGAAAAAACTCAAGTTCTCAGGTAATATTGGCATGTTGGTCAGAATTCTGTGTTCATAGCACCACACTATCAAATGAAAATTAGCCCATTCCCTACCACCTACCTCATCAGGGTAAATTAACAAAACTTTTCTTTTGGAATTGCCTTTAGAGTCTGATTTCTTCTTTTCAAATATTCCAATAGTATCAAATTTTGACTCTTTGAAGATAGATTTAATTTATGAAACTATCCAAAAGTTGCTCAGAACAATAGATGAGTACTATAAAGGGGCTGGGAGTTGTAGCAACATTATTGGTGCATGCAAAATTTTCCAAGGGAAGCTCCTAAGTCAATATTTTTAAGGGTATAACATTATGTGATCTGACATACTAAATTGGGCACTGAAGACACACCTGTGTAATCTCAGCCACTCAGACTGTCAGGAGGATGGAGACCAGCCTTAACAAGCAAACTTTGTCTCAAATTAAGAAAGAGGCTGGAAAGATGGTTCAGTAGTTGACGCTCTTGCAGAGGACACAGGTTCAGTTTCCATCACCCACATGGCATCTCACAACTGTCTGTAACTCCAGTTCCAGGGATCTAACAACCTCTTCTGGACTTTATGGGTACCCGGCACACAATTGGTGCACAGATATACATGCAGACAAAACACCCATGTGCATTTTTAAAAAAAATAAAATATATACATACATATATGTATATATATTTTAAGAAACATGGAATTTTAGAAATAAAAGGCAAATTAAGAATTAATGTTTTAAGTCGGGTGATGATGGTGTGCAGCTTTAATCCCAGCACTTGGGAGGCAGAGGCAGGCGGATCTCAGTGAGTTTGAGGCCAGCCTGGGCTACAAAGCGAGATCCAGGACAGTCAGGTCTGTTACACAGAGAAACCCTGTCTCGAAAAAACAAAAGAAATGTTTGTATCTCTCTTTTGTACTTTTGTTTTTCGAGACAGGATTTCTCTGTGTAACAGCCCTAATTGTCCTAGAATTCACAGAGATCCACCTGCCTCTGCTTCGCTGCTGGGATTAAAAACGTGCGCCACAACCACCCAGCTATATCTCTTTTTTAAAATAAAAGATCTGATGTAAATTTTTAGAGGGGAGGAGAGACATACACAAATCATTACATTAGTCTCGGTTCTGTCATTAAATTTACTAGTTAGTGTACACATAGTTTGTGTCACATAGTAGAGAAGTGCATTTTGCCATAGTGTTTAATATTTCATTATAAAATAATGTCGTCTGCTAGGCCTGTAGCTTGGGAGACTAAAGTTGGAGGATCACATGAGTTTTAGGCCAACCTGAGCTGTAACAAAGAGACCTTATCCCAATAAACCAACAGAAATTATCTGTTCTCAGCACTAGATTTCGTGGTCAAATCCCACTTAGCAGAATTTGTGTGAAGGGCTTGTGAGCACTGTGTCACATGTCACTGGTTTCTTGTACAAAGACAGAACATTCTTCACAATCCAGAAGAGAAAGAAGACTCGTTCGGGATGTTTGACGGCTATGACAGCTGCAGTGAGGACACAAGTAGCAGCTCCAGCTCTGAGGAGAGTGAAGAAGAAGTTGCTCCTTTACCTTCCAGTCTCCCAATTATCAAAAACAATGGACAGGTCTACACATACCCAGATGGTAAATCTGGCATGGGTGAGTGTCCACACTTTGACCCGCTGCATGAGGGTGTTTTGTTCAAGGGTGTGTTTTCATTTGACGTTTTTGTTAGGTTGGTTTGGTTATTTTACTTTATTTTTAGACAGTGTCTTGCTGTAGAGCCCAGACTGGTGAAGAACTCACAATCATCCTGTCTTTGCTGGGATTATAAACAGTGTCACCATGCCTGGCCTCTCCTTTAGAACTTTTAAAGGATTATTTGAAGATACGGAGCCTGAAACTCCTGAGTTCCAGATAAGATCGCAGAGTTTGTCTCTGCCATCCTACCTTCTAGTGGGAAGCAATTAGAACAGCAGCAAAAGCATAATTCAGTTAATGACTATCCCTCCTGTAGAGCTGAAAGTGGGAAAGATCCTAGAGTTTTAAAAACACTGAGGTGGGGCTTCTCTGTGACAATTCATCAAGATTTGTGGGGGTCAGGGGGGAGTTGAGGGCTGGTTGGTTGGTTTTCAGAACAGGTTGCTGTGACTCACAGACTGGCCCAGAACTTGGTACAGTATTCCTGCCTCACTTGCCCCACCATGCCTGGCATATAAGTTATCACCTCTAATAATAAGGTGCTGCCTGTCTTACACAGAAAGTGGTCTCATTTTTTAGTGGTTCTCAGCACTAGAATATGCTTTATATTGAACCAGAATTATCCTATTTTGACTCTTTTCATTTGGGTTTAATGTTACTTTTAAGGATAAACTAGGGGCCAAGAGGTAATGCTTCCCTAGCATGCACAATGCCCTAGGTTCCATCCTTGGGACCACAAATAAAAAGCGTGTGTGCAGGTGTAAAGTGACCCTTTTTTTTTTTTTTTTAAATCAAGCTGCCAGTATATTCTAGTCTTTTTATAATGACATCTCTCCACAGTAGGCCACTTACTTTGGTGCATTTCTGAGGCCTATCAAATAACCGTAGTCATTTCCTCCATTTCTTTTAGTATCAGAGAAATTCCACTCATCAATATCCTGGCCACTTTTTCCTGGTAATATTCAGATTATTTGCTAATAGGAGCAGCTCTTCCTGATTTGCCTAGTGCTATTATCAGTCCCACTGAAAGCACCCCATCCTCAAAACACTTCCAGCAGATGGCTGGTTATACTGGGGCCAAAAGATACTTCAGCCTTGCTGTCATCTTCAGGACACTGCAGTTACGTCACTGGCTTTTTCTAAAATAATACTGAGCTTAAGATATTAGATATTTCTTCTAGCATTTTTTTCTTTTAAATTGGAAGGTGGGGTTGAAAGGTGGAGGTGTGTAAGTTGGTGCACATGCCATAGCACACTAGGAGAGATCAGAAAGACAGCTGTGTGTAGTTAGTTCTCTTCCACCCGTATGTGCATGTGAGAGATCCGGTTCAGCTTGCCACACTTGCTTGGCAAGTGCTTTCACCTACAGAGCCAGCTCACTGTTCGGTTGTTGTTGCTTTTGTTTGGTTGGGTTTTGGTTTTGGTTTTTTGATAATAGGGTTTCTCTGTGTAGCCCTGGAACTCACTCTGTAGACCAGGCTGGCCTCAAACTCAGAGGTCCACCTTTCTCTGCCTCCTGAGTCTGGGATTAAAGGTGTGCACCACCACCGCCTGGCTTTTATTGTTTTATGGCATATATAAACCAACCTAAACCAATTTGGGGCTTTGATCTCTTTTAGAAGCCTCTTTCTTACTGATCTTTGATCGTAGGAATTTTTTTTTAATTCTGTCATCTAGTGTTGGACACTATATCATCTTATTTTTCAGCTATGTATCATTTACAGATGTGATAATCCTATTTTGTGCATCCTACTGTCTTTTAACTAAGAAACTGAACGTGGTAAGCCTGGTACAGAGTTCTGCAAACCATATAAAAAAATTGTACTTAGTTAAGAGTGGCTGTAGTGGCAACACTTGAAGAGACTAAAAAGCAGGAAGATCCAACGTGGACTACACAGGGAAGCTCTCCCAGAAACAAATATTTTACCAACTTCAGTGTTTGAGGCAATAGCTCAGTCAGTAAACTCCATGCTATGTAAGCATGAGGACCTGTGTTTGATCGCCAGATAACATGTAAAAAGCCAAGTATGATAGTGTCCACTCGTAATCCCAGCCAGGACTAGGGTGGTCGAGACAGATGAATCCCTGGAGCTCCCTGGCAAGTCAGCCAGGACTTGGCAAGCTGTGAGCCAGACTGTCTCCAGAAAACAAGGTAGATGGCATCTAAGGAACAACAGCTGAAGTTGACTGTAGCATGAATCTTAAAAGTTCTTATTAATAAAATCAAACCTGAGGCCAGTTATTGGGGTGAACTGGAAGATCAGAGGGACAGAACAAGCCACAGCTAACCTCACCTGGCCAACTTCTCAGCTGGTCTTGTTTCCTCAGACTGGAGGCCTCTGAGTCCTCATCCAGAATGGGTCTCAGCTGAATTGCTGCTCAAAAGCCTGAATGCTTAACCAGCCAAATGCTTCTAGTTCCTGGTCCTCACGCCTTATATATCTTTCTGCCTTCTACCATCACTCCCTGAGATTAAAGGCTCACTCCCTGGGATTAAAGGCATGTGTCACCATGCCTGGCTCTTTCTAATGTGGCCTTGAACTCACAGAGATCCAAAGGGATTTCTGTCTCGGGAATGCTAGGATTAAAGGCGTGTGCTACCACTGCCTGTCCTCATGTTTAATATTGTGGCTGTCCTGTTCTCTGACCCCAGATAAGTTTATTAGCATACACAATATTTTGGGGAACACAATACCACCACAGTTGACTCTAGGCTTCCACACATACTTAGGCAGCACACACACACACACACACACACACACACACATAATGCATACACTGTCACAGAACTTCATTTACCAAAACTCACAGGGTCATCTGTGGTGATTCATCCAAGAATCCCATCACTTGAGAGGCTGCAGCAGGCAGATTGAGAGTTTGAGGCCAGCCTGGCCTACATAATATGAGACCTTTGTCTGAGGAACAAAACAAAACAAAAAGATTGCCCAATCAATTAAAATGTACCTAGGACCAGGGGTGATGGTGTACTCCTTTAATCTCAGCACTCTGGAGACAAAGGCAGGAGGATCTCTCTGAGGTTGGGGCCAGCCTGGTCTACATAGCAAGTCCCAGGGCAGTCAAGACTTGACGATGTCTCAAAAAAACAAAAAACTGCCGGGCAGTGGTGGCACACGCCTTTAATCCCAGCACTCGGGAGGCAGAGGCAGGCCTGGGCTACCTAGTGAGTTCCAGGAAAGGAGCAAAGCTACACAGAGAAACCCTGTCTCGAAAAAAACCAAAAAAAAAAACTATGTACTAGGGAAAGCTAGATGTGTGGCTCAGGGTAGAGTTCTTTTCCTTGCATGGAAAGAAACTATGTTAAATCTAGCACCACAAACCAGAAAAGAAGGATTTCCTAGGTGTTTTCCACTCCACCTGACATTTCTCAGTCATGGTTGACAAAGCTATATGGAAACTTTTGTCAGAAATAGTGAACTTGGTGTGGTGGTACACACCTTTAATTCCAGCACCTAGAAAGTAGAGACAAGCAGAGCTCTGTGAGTTTAAGGCCAGCCTAGACTACATAGTGAATTCCAAGCCAACCAGGGCTACAAGACCCTGTCTTTCAAAAAAAAAAAAAAAATACAGCTTAATTCCTATTGTTAATTATTCTTGCTGTAGTTTGGTGATGCCCTACCAGTGTGGAAGTCTTATCACAAAAGAGCATTGTAGTTTGATGTTGTCTAATTCTTGTCAAGGATTCATTGTCCACTTGACTGGTTTGGTTTTGTTGGGAGACAGGGTGTTGACCAGGCTGGCCTAGAACTCAATGTGGAGACAGGGCCTGCTTTTGGGCTCCCAAATGCTAGGATCAAAACAGAGCTCTACTGTGGCAGACTTTTAATGATCTAGAATCTGTATAGAACCATTCTTTTTTGTCTCGAATGGGACACCGTATATTCATTGGCAGTGTCTTGTAGTTTTGGTGTTCTGTCTTGTTTCCATTTCTCGTGGATTTGTAAGTGCTGGTTATGGTACAGGTGTCTTCAGTTTAACCATTTGGGTGGAATGTTAACCTATGGATTTTTTTGTTTTATTTTCTCTCTCTCTCTTAGGTAGTACTAAGGATTAAACCTAGACCTCATGCATACTAGTGCTCTGCCACTGAGCTGTATCCAAGCCCACTTTTTACTGAGACAGGATTTTACTTAGGTACCCACACTGGCCTTGAATTCACTCTATAGCCTAGGCAGACCTTGAACTCTCAACCCATCTGACTTGGCCTGCTTGCATAGCCAGGCCCAGCTCTGAATTTTTTGAATTTTGGTTTGTGTAACATGTGTTTATGTAATTCTGCCTTTCGGGCTATTAGTCATTATGTAGTGCCCTTCAGAAGCTAAGTTGTCTCTTACCCTGACTTCTACCTCACACTTGGAGCCTGCCCCATCCTTCTGTGTCCCCTGGACATAATTTGAAAGAATCCTCTTAATTTTTTCTAACTACTTGCTCTTTTTTGGTTTCAACCTTTGCAATATTTTAAAGGCTTTTGCTATAATTTTGTTAATCCTCAGTTACGTTGTACTCCTTTTAGTCTTTTGTTCATAATCCTTTTAAAAGCTGAAATTCGTTATATATGTATGTATCAGTACATACAAAAATGCCAACCACATAATAAGCATTAGGAAAATATTAGTTGAAAACAAGCGTGCGTGCTCACTCTCACATGGGTGCTCTCTCTCTCTCTCCCTCCCTCCTTTCCTCCTTCCTTCCCCCCCCTCCCTCCCTCTCCACACACTCAATGTTGGGGTTACAGACATGCCTCGTGACCTTTTTAAAGCCTTTAGGACTTCAGGAAATTTTCAGACTTTATAGACCCTCACCACCACTACCACCATGGCATCATACAGGTCCTGTCTATAACTTTTCTCTATCATTTGTATAAGAGAGGGAAGAAAGCTCGTTGCTGATTTTTAGCTAAATACCTCTAGACAGGTGGAGAGATTTGATTTTACTATATGATCTTTCATACCGATGTTCTTATTTTATTAGCTACCTGTGAGATGTGTGGGATGGTCGGTGTACGAGACGCTTTTTACTCTAAAACAAAACGTTTCTGCAGTGTTTCCTGTTCACGAAGTTACTCGTCAAACTCTAAGAAGGCAAGCATTCTGGCCAGACTTCAGGTAACGGTACAGAAACCTTCTTATTCTTCCTGTTTCCCACGGCTTTCACTTACCAGTCATCTGACTGTGGTTCACTGCACTCCACCTCTGTCCAACTGGCCAGTGATTTACAGCCACACTTTTAGGAAATGTATGAGCCACAAGTAATATAAATTGGAGTATCTTATGTGATGGAGACAGGCTGTCCAAAATGAGCTGTAAATTAACTTTATAAATTAATTAAAAAGACCTTTTTCCACATAAGTACAATTAAACACCTTGTTATATGTAGAAAATATAGCCATTTTCTCTTATGCTCCCTCCCCAATGTTTCCTTGAGTTAATATCAAGGTAGAATCACCATTTTGGTGAAAATGATATATTTTTGGGTTTTTCTGTTTTCTTTTGTTTGTTTTTTCCTCATCATGCGCTGTATTTTGGTTTTTGTTCTTTGTTCTTGGGATTTTTGTTGCTGGTGATAAACCCCAGCTTTGTGCGTGATAGGCAAGTTCAACTTTGTACTTTTGAGTGCAACCAATTTGATACCTTAACCAAATATGTTTGCTAATATAACTCACCTTTTTAAAAACATCCATGAGCCGGGCGGTGGTGGCGCACGCCTTTAATCCCAGCACTCGGGAGGCAGAGGCAGGCGGATCTCTGTGAGTTCGAGGCCAGCCTGGGCTACCAAGTGAGCTCCAGGAAAGGCGCAAAGCTACACAGAGAAACCCTGTCTCGAAAAACCAAAAATAAAAAATAAAAATAAAAACATCCATGAAATGAAAAGAAAATCATCTTTTAAATGTATATTAGCACCTACAGAACCCTGGAGTCTTGACTACTTGACTAAGTTGTTACCGTACCATCTAAAAATTTCTTAAGGCATTAGAATACTGATTTTTGTAATTATCTTTTGTATGGTCACAGCTTTCCTCTCATTTAACTTATTGTGATCATTACATAGCACTGAAGTTATTTAAATCCCTCAGATGAAGGAAATACATCACTTAGATGTATTTCTATATTTCAGATAGACAGTTATCCTGAGCAGTGGTCTGTACCCAAATGGATGGCAGTTTGTCACACTGAATTTGGCCATGATCATTATGTCATTGACATTTTGCGTTAGCACTAAAGGTATAAACCTCAGTCACTTGCTCTTTGAACATTCAGTTGTCTTCTCTTACCATATCAGTAGCAATGCTTCGCAGCTGCATGAGTGAATAACACTGATTCTGTCTACTCTAAGAAGAGGTCAAGTATCCACCACAGCCTATATTTTAACATTTTGTGGGATATAATTTTTATTAACATATTAATTCGCATATTGCTGTTTTAGTCTGCGCCAGCTCTGCTGCCCATATTAGATAACTACATTGTAGCAGAACAAAAAGAAAAAACTCTCATGTTAAAATTCCTTGTATGTTTCCTCTGCTTTAATAATTTTCTAAACCCTCAGTATTTAAGCAGAATGAGTAGTATGCAATCATGTTAAATTTCAGTTGTGGAGGGGTGAAGAATTCTATTTACTTAACTTTTCTTGTTTCAGGGTAAGCCTCCAACAAAGAAAGCAAAAGTCCTTCAGAAACAACCTTTAGTTGCTAAATTAGCTGCCTATGCTCAATATCAGGCTACCTTGCAAAATCAAGCAAAGACAAAAGCAGGTAATTCTGGTGAGTATAATAAAAGAGAAATATTATTCATCTGACTGGTTTCAAGTAATAGCATTTTAACCTTGGGTTGCATTTGGACTGTATGTTTTTTCTGTTAGCACATTAAGACTGTGTGCTTCCTGGTATCAAGTGATAGGTTGTTAACGATTGTAGAAGGGAGTAATTGACACACAAAGACATTCTAATGGTGTCCCCAATTAGAAATAGGAAATTATTTATTCATGTTTATATTCATATTATTTGGTCAAGTTCTTTAACCTTTATGGGAAAACAAAAGTTATGATGAGAGTAGGTTTTGAAAAGAGGGTCTTACTGTGTGTCCCTAGAAGACTCTGATCTGGGGGGCATTGTTCAGTGGTAGAGTTCTCACCTAGTGCACAAGGCCCTCATTCAATTCCTAGCACCACCAAAAAAGAAAATCTGAAATCGAAAATATTTTGAAATATGTGCCACTTAAGCACCAATAAAGTCTATGCAAATGCCTGAAAATCCATGGAATTCTGAAATCTGATGTACTTTTGGTAGCAAGTATTTAGAAAAGGGTTTTAACCAGTAAAAGCTCATGTTATTTGGAAAAACAAAAGTTATGATGAGATATATGATGGGTTTTGAAAAGAGGGTCTTACTATGTGTCCCTAGAAGACTCTGATTCCCCCCCCCCCCCCATCACCTCTCAAGTGCTTTGAGTACTTTTCACCAAAAAACTTTCTTTTGGGGGTTAGTTCTTTTTGGGTTTTGGTTTTGTTGTTGTTGGTTGGTTGGGGTTTTGGTTTTGTTTTGTTTTGGTTTGGTTTGGTTTTGGTTTTGTTTGTTTGTTTCTTTGAGACAGGGTCTCTGTGTAGCCCTGGCTATCCTGGAACTCACTCTGTAGACATCAAACTCAGAGATCTGCCTGCCTCTGTCTCCAGAGTCTCCCAGGTGCTGGGATTAAAGGAGTGCACCACCACAGCTGACTGGGTGATAGTGCTCACCTTTAATCCCAGCACTCAAAAGGCAGAGGCAGGTGGAACTCTGAGTTCGAGGCCAGGCTGGCCTACAGAGTGAGTTCCAGGAAAGGCTCCAAAGCTACACAGAGAAACCTTGTCTTGAAAAACCAAAAAAAAAA
>CABHPH010126047.1:32020-49785 GCA_902168325.1 Peromyscus nudipes
AAAAAAAAAAAAAAAAAAAAAAAAGTAAAGAAAAGAAAGAAAAACAATAAAATAATAATAATAACAACAACAACAACAGGCTCGCAAGGTGTAGCTCAGCAGGTAAAAGTTTAGAAATCTGAATTTAGTCCCTGGGCCCCCCACATGTTCCCCAATAAATGTTAAATAAACAAAGAACACCCTTTTTTTGGAAATCAAATGTTGGAGAATTTTATCTAAGCTTCCTTTATTTCAGCAATCTCTGTGGAAGGCTTCAGCTGGGGTAACTACATCAACAGCAATAGCTTCATAGCAGCTCCAGTCACCTGTTTCAAACATGTGAGTATGGAATTTCTCCCTTTACTATGAAATGTGTGATCTTTAAATCTGAAGAAACATAACACCTCATCATCTTATCCTTAGAAAGGTTGTGTTATACAATAAATAAAAAATGTTTCTCCTTTATTAATTATTATACCTAATAGTTAAGAATAACTTGTGTTTTACAAGTAAAATCTTCATGTTAGCCCAACAAAAAAGCCCTTTTTGAGGGCTTCTGAAGTGTTGTAGCTCAGTGGCAAGGTGATTGCGTAAATCATTCAAGGCCCTGTGTTTTGCCTCCAACATTAAAAAATTTTTTTAGTTGCAGGCTGGTGAAATGACTCAGCAGTTACGAGAACTAGCTGCTCTTCCAGAGGACTAGGGTTCAATTCCCAGCACCCACATGGTAGCTCACACTTGTCTGTAACTCCAGTTCCAGGGCTTCTGACACACATGCAGGCAAAACACCAATGTGTTTTTAGTTGCAATATGAGTGATTTTGAACAATAAAAATTACTGTCTCGCCGGGCGGTGGTGGCGCACACCTTTAATCCCAGCACTCGGGAGGCAGAGGCGGGCGGATCTCTGTGAGTTTGAGGCCAGCCTGGTCTACAGAGTGAGATCCAGGACAGACACCAAAAACTACACAGAGAAACCCAGTCTCAAACAACCCCCGCCCCCCCACACAAAAAAAAAAAAAAGAAAAAGAAAAGAAATTACTGTCTCAACCAGTTTCCATGTTAAACCATATGAAACATGAAATATGTAGGAGGAGTTCTGTAACAAAACTGGTTGACTGCTAGCGGTATCATGTGGCTCAGCCTAACACATCCCAAGAACTTTGCGATTTGAACAAGTAATTTCTAAAAGAGGTGTCTTTCCTCCAGTTCTGTTTTTGCCTCCAAATGTAAAATCACACACCAAAGAAGCAACAGGAATGTTTTCTTGTGAGCTGAAGTAAGTGATCTGTGTCATTAAAAACAGTTTGAAAGGTGTTGTTTTCAGAGCATCTGATGTGAAAACAATGTGTCAATATCATGTTATTTCACTTTGATTTATCTTTGGTAATTTGCCCTAATATTTCTTAACCTGACATGATTAATTTATATTTAAAGACTGTCTACTGTGCATATGTAAACAGAAAAGAAATCAGTGCAGTTTTGTTCTCACTTAGCATTATACTAAGGGTTTTATTAAATAACAGCATGTGAACAAAACTGCATATACTTTCTTACTAGCTTATTAATTCTCTAGTATAAATGTATATTAAAGCCCAGTGCATTAATTTGTTGGTTTTCTTCCTTTAATGTACAAATGTTAAGCTCATTGTCTGTGGCATGCTGTCTAAGAGAACCTAAAATGCAACTTTTAGGTGCTTAGCCAAGAGTCAAGTGGATGATTTGTGCTATACTCTTGATAATACAGACATACTGGGGAAGAACAGAGTAACATATACGGTTGCATTATGTACAACAGCTACAAAGAGAACTGCAGAGCTGGACACCTACCCAGCCACACAGATCCTGTACTTAGCACTGCAGAGCATAAAGCACAAACTCAGTCCTCACAGTGCTGCTCTGTGGTGCTGAGATGCTCAGAATTCCATAGTAAGTCTTCATCCCAGATTCCTGACACACTTGTCTGTTGTCTCTTTTTAAATGGCTTTTGTCTTTCTTTAGATCTTCTTTTTAATGTTTTATGTCATAAACTAGGTCAAGCCTTTTTATATATGTAACCAGAATATATTTTAAAAATAGCATTCAAGGTCCTGAAAGTGTATTTCAGTTCCTGTCCATATCTTTGAACAGTTATACTGAATGAAGTTGAGTACATCTCTTAAAATAATTAAGTTGGTTGATTATGCTTACAGCTTTGCTATTTTAAGATTGAAATGGTCATAGGGCAGATAATTCTACCTTGGAAATAAGTACAATTCCAGAAAGGAATGGAAAAATGAATACTAAATTAAGAGTTGTGGTTATGTGATGGGAAGCTGTTTGGGGTTGGAGATAGTAATAAAGGACCTATTTTATAATTTAAAATTCAGTTCAGGATCTGGGTATGGTAGCATATACTTATAATCCCAGCACTTGGGAGGTGGAAGCAGGAGGATCCAAGAGTTCAGGACTAGCCTTGGCTACATAGTGAGTTCAAGACTAGCAGTAAGGGATATTCTATGGCATAGAGTGGAGCAGCTAACTTATTAATAAGGATAATGTGACATCTTCCTTTCTCACTCAGAATGAAGCATCTGTCGGTTATGTGGAGCCCATCCCTGTTCCGATCACCTTCCTTCCTTTCTTTCTTTCTTTCTTTCTTTCTTTCTTTCTTTCTTTCTTTCTTTTTTTTTTTCCCCGAGACAGGGTTTTCTTTGTGTAGTTTTGGTGCCTGTCCTGAATCTCCCTATATAGACCAGGCTGGCCTTGAATTCACAGAGATCCACCTATCTCTGCCTCCCAGGAGTGCTGGGATTAAAAGTGTGTGCCGCCACCACCAACCCACTCACCTTTCTTTACTGCTTCCTCCTTATCAGAGAGGAAAAGCTTTGTCTTAGTACATTGAATTTGCTCTATTGCTTTGATCAACATTTCAGGTGAAGCCATTTGATTTAAGAGGTAGAACTCATGCTAACCTCGATTTTATTCTTCAGAGCTGACTCTCCAGTCTTCTCCTGGAGATCATTTTCTATCTTGTCTCTAAGAGAAGTTACTGGCTTGGGCTGTGGGAAGTCTCTTACCAGGAATGACTGGGAGCAGAAGACCCTGTCTCATAGCACCATCCCTCTAAGACAACACATTCTCTAACAGCTTTTCTTCTTAAGAGGCCCACATCTGCTCTCTAACCCACTTGGGTATCAAATAGGAACCTTCTTGCTGGTAGAGATTCTTTTTCAAACCTAATTTATAAATACTCATCTCTAATATGTGATGCAGAGGCAAAGCTGTTATGGTTGAAATGGGAGTTATGAGTGTGTTAACAGAATCCTGACTGCCTGGATTCTCCAGTTTAACCAACCTCTTCTCAAGTAAGGATCCAAATACCCTATTGTCAGCACTTAAAACAGTCAGATATTTTCAAGTAGGAAATTCTTTAAATTTCTGTAAGTGAAGTTCCACAACATACGTTGTAAGACTAGAGAGATAGCTCAGCAGTTAAGCTCTTTCAGGACTCAAGTTCTGTTCCCAGTACCCATGTTGAGTGGTTCAGAACTGCCTGTAACTCCAGCTCCACAGAGATCTGATGCCTATGTCCTCCATGGGCACCTACATACGCATACACAAAGCCACAGACATACATAATAATAATTTAAAATAAAAATATCTAAGAGTCAAGCATTGGTGGTACACACCTGTAATCCCAGCACTCAGAAGGATAAACCAAGTGGGTGGCCGTTGTATTGGCAGCCAGCCTAAGATGTGTGCTCAGTACCAGACCAACAAGGTGACACATAGCATGACTGTCTAATAAATAAAGACTCTTTGGAACCAACCTTGGTGCTGTAGCCCTGTAATCTCAGCTACAAAAGGATCACAAGTTTAAGACCAGCCTAGGCAATTTGATGAGATCTCATTGTCACCAAAAGAAAGAAAGATAAGTCTACAATGAAAATTAAGTCCCTTTTGTCCTTTCCCATATTATTTCTTACCTAATAAAATCTGACTCAGACTTCAATCACAGCAAGAAACTACACTGATTGGTTTGGCAGAGCAAATTGGTCTCTAGTCATTGTCTACTTTGCATTGGCAATCCTGAGTTGGAAATCACTGAATTGGATAATAAAATTTTTACTAAATCATAAATTAACCAGATACAGTGGCACATACTTGCTTTCCCAGGAGTCAGGAGACTAAGGCAAGAGCACTGTGAGTGCCAAGCCAACCTGGCTGCAGTGTGAGTCTATCAAAAACCTCAAAACAAGGGAGGAAAAAAATTTTTTTTTTTTTTTTGGTTTTTCGAGACAGGGTTTCTCTGTGTAGCTTTGCGCCTTTCCTGGAACTCACTTGGTAGCCCAGGCTGGCCTCGAACTCACAGAGATCCGCCTGTCTCTGCCTCCCGAGGGCTGGGATTAAAGGCATGCGCCACCACCACCTGGCGAAAAATGTGATCTTTAATGTGTAGTCAGAAAGCTGGCAGCTTCTTCAAAATCCTTTAGCTTACCTAGACCATTTCTTAAATAAAGCTTTACTACTTTTTTGAGAAGCTGGGTTATAATTTTAAACTTATTTCATTTTTGTAATTTAAAGTCCTTAGTTCTTTTTCAGATTACTTTTGTTATTTTAATTATGTATATGTTACATGTGGGTATGTGCACATAAGTACAGATGCCCATGGATGCCAAAGATATCAGATCCTCTGAAGCTGGAATTACAAGTGGGTATGAAACACCTGGAGAAACAAACTAAAGTCCTCTACAAAGGGAGTATGCATCGAGCCCTTTCTTAGTTCTTGGGTAGTAATAGCCACACAAGGCAAAATAAAACAAACAAACAAAAAAAAAAAAGAACCCATTGGGGCTGGAGAGATGGCTCAGCGGTTAAGAGCACTGGCTGCTCTTTCAGAAGTCCTGAGTTCAATTCCCAGCAACCACATGGTGGCTCACAACCATCCATAATGAGATCTGGTGCCCTCTTCTGACCTGCAAGCATATATCTAGGCAGAACACTGTATACATAATAAATAAATAAATAAATCTTTAAAAAAAAAAAAGAACCCATAATAATAATATAGAACTATATACCATTTAGATAATGCTGTGTAGATTCAGCAGATTCGCAGATATTTATCTGGGTGGGGGACAGTTGGCAGAGAATTGAGATAGGGTCTCTCACTACATAGCCCAGGCTGGCCTAGAACTCAATCTTCTTGCCTCAGCCTCCTAAGAGGGATTATAAAGGTGTGCCATCATGTGTAGCTATGCTATGACTTGGGATTGGGGGTGTGGGGGGCAGTGCTGGGTTTTGTGGTAGCAGGTGTGGGTGGGGATGATTTACTGATTGGTTGATTTTCAAAGCAGGATCTCTGTAGACGAGACCACTCTGGAAATCATGGCAGTCCTCCTGCCTCAACTTCTTCTTGTTTGTTGGTATTAGAGACATGGTTTACCACACCTAGCTTATACTGTGACTTTAAAGCTGAGTTAGTTTGACCTTTTCATTCTGCCTCCATGAGTATACATTGTATCACTTATATAATACAGTCTTTCTGTTATTTTTTTTTCTCTGACCTGAGTGCAGCTTTTTTAAAGAAATAAGTTTTTATTCATTTACTTGCAACATGTGTCAAATATACTTGTTTTGTTTTAATGGAGAGATGGCTCAGTGGTTAAGAGTACTGGCTGCTCTTCCAGAGGTCCTGAGTTCAATTCCCAGCATTCACATGATAGCTCACAACAGTCTGTAACTGCAGTTCCAAGGGATCCAACACACTCACACATGCGTGAATGCAGACAAGACACCAATCCACAGAAAATAAAATTAAAAAAAAACAGAAGGCCTTTGTAGTAAATTTTTTTGTAGCAAAATTCACGATATGATTTCTCAAATACATGTTTATTAGGAATATTATTCAACTAAAATTACCTTTTAGGTCGTCTTCCCCTCTGTCCTTGACTCACAGAAAGAGAACGCTAGAAAATGCATGATATAACTTCATCTCCTTTATAATTAAAGATAGAACCTCCATGTGTCATCTTCGATTATAAAAGAGGTGGCTCAGCAGTTAAGAGCACTTGTTAACTCTTTCAGGGGTCCCAGGTTCAGTTCCCAGCATCCACATAGTGGCTCACAGCCTTCTGTAACTACAGTTTCAGAGAATCCAAACCCTTCTTCTGTCTTCTGAAGGCACCAGGAACAGACACTCATGCAAGCAAAACATTCATGTACATAAAACAAAGATAAATAATTCTAATCTTTGTGGCTGGAGAGATGGCTCAGTGGTTAAGAGCACTGGCTGCTCTTCCAGAGGTCCTGAGTTCAATTCCCAGCAACCACATGGTGGCTCACAACCATCTATAATGAGATCTGGTGCCCTCTTCTAGTATAAAGGCATACATGTAGATAGATTGTTCATATACATTAAATAAATAATAGATCTTTAAGAAAAAAGAAAATTTGAGTTCATTTCTGGCACTTAGTGTTCCACCTAAGCTAACACTAACATGAAATACATTCTCTACAAAGGCAGAGAGCCCTCATACTAAAAATCACCTGCCATAGGTTTTCAGGAAAACCTAATTTAAAGGAAGCCTAAGTAAATCTCAATGAATGTCTTAACTTCGTACTCTATCCCAGAGTGGATTTTGTTTTTCTTTTGGTATCTGATAATGATTAAACTATGTTTTGTTTTATTTTAATTAGGCAGTTTTAAGCCCAAGTGTGGTGGTGCATACCTGTAATCTCATCACGTAGAAGGCTTCCTTATTTGGGAAGCTGAGGCAGGAGGATCACAGCAAGTATAAGGCTAGTTTGGTCTGCATACTTCCAGGCCATCCTAGGCTACAGAGTAAGACCTTGTCTCAAAAAAAAAAAAAAGAAGCCTTCAAATTAGTGACTTCTACTTTTTTTAAGCATGTGTGTAGCATTTTCCTCAGGTGTTCTCAAACATTCCATTTTCCTTTTGTATTTTCCTTGCACTCCCCATCTCTATGCTACCCTCACCCCCACTCCACCCCCAGTAGATTCTGGTGTCAGGTCAAAAGGTGAGTATGATTTCTGGAGAGAATAGGTTGGAGCTTTTGTTTTGTTTTGTTTGGGTAAGGGCAGAAGTTGAGATAGGGCCTTGCTATGTATCCCAAGCTAGCTTCAGACTCAAAAGGTTCCTGCCTCAGCCTCCCACGTGCTGCGATTACAGATGGGCAGCACTGTGCCTGACTTCCTTCCTTGTCTTTTTTGACCAAACATTATTTCATCTTTTTCTAATAGGTACACTTTAGTAATCAAGTACTTTTTCGTTCGGAGATATAGTAATGGTGGATTTTGCTTTATCATGGGGATAAATTCTTTCTTGATTTCCTACCTGCAGCTTCAGGTCTAACCTCTGCCCATTTATACTCTCTAAAGATTGGGTGTGGTTATCAAAAGTTGGAGGTTAGCAGTGCTGTAGAAGGAAATGGTTATTTCTGTATGCATCATGTGTGCCCTCTTAGAGTCTGAATACCAGTCATCTGGGCTATTGGACTAGCTGGGAATGTTCTCAAAGTGAAGGAAATAAGACTTCCTGCCAGGTTATTTTCCTTCAGATAGATAGGTTATCATACATTTGTGTTGGGGACCCCTCAGCATTTGGATTTGGCCATCTCTACAGGACCTGATGACAGCTTACTTTGCAGGGAAGGAGAGTCGCTCCCAGATAGCTCTCACGAGTGGCCCTGGAGCAGGAAGTGGTGGAGCAGATCTTCCTTGTTTGGGAGGAGCCTGAGGTAGACCTCGCATCCTGAGTCTGGAAGGTAAATTTGTTGTTACCTGTAAATGATGGTTCTGCTAGTTCATGCTATACCAATCCAGACTTCAGAGGTATCCCTCCTGCCAGCAGGAGAAGACAGATGACTTGGATGAAGATGGCTGTCAAGCCCTGGGTCATTCCGTCTTCCACACTTAAAAGAATTTTTTTTTTTTTTCAAAAAAAGGACAGATTTATCTATGAAATCACTATCATTTCAACACATCGAGCACATACTTTGTTATAACTGTAGTGCTCTATCTTGTTGATGTTTGTTTCTTTATTTTTTTTTTCATAGAGTGAACCATATGGATTGGTTTAAGAGGGCCTAGCAGAACCACAACCTTACAGGCAAGAACAAATGTCACTTTCTGCTACTTTCTCCTATACCAATCCAGACTATAGGAACCAAACCAAAGATCTCCCACTCAAGTGAGCATTGCCTTTTTTTAAGTAAATATTGATACTTCTTTAATAAATAGCACTAAAAAGTATTTTCTTCAAAGATAATACTGAAGTTTTAAAAAATAATCAGCACAACAGAATGTCAAGTCTAGCTCAGAAAGGAGTCCTGTATGCAAATTTCATTTAGCATTGTGCCCACCTAACCTGTAGCTTCTCAGCATAACCACAGCTCTTCTCAATAAAAAACAAATTAACAGATTTGGCAGTCAAGCAAAGAGTAGCTACCCTCCTTGAGTTTCATGCAGCTTTGTGCATGCAATTACCACCTATCTTCTCTGATTGCTAAGCCTTACAAGAAATGAGTATATGGTCTTTGTATTTATATATGTTAGCTTAGTTTGTGCTACACGTCTTCCTTCTAGCCTCTCCTTTTCTGATCATATCTGCTGGCAATAGGGATGGCCCTACAGTCTAGAATGATGTAGGGGGAGGTAGCAGAACCTGAAGGGTCCAGTCTTCCTGTTTAAAAAGGAAAACCAGGCATGGTGGCACACACACCTATAACCCTAGCACTTGGTTGGGGGGAGGGCTGTGGCAGGAGCATTGCAAAGTGGAGGCCAATGTGGTATAGTGGCAAATTCCAGGCCAACTTGAGCTACATAGCAAAACCCTGTGTCAAAAGGGGAGGGGGGAGTTTTGTTTTTTCCTTCTCTCTTGGAAAGATGTATATGTGTTCCTTCCCCATAATCACAAATGATTGAGATCGGACGTGTCTCTCAGTTAATAAGGTGTACTCATTGCTTGCTACTCAAAGAGTTAGCCGTTATTGATTTTGTCTTTGGTTTCTAGATCTTAGTTCACTATTATTTGACATTCTGTTTCCTTCAGAAATTTGTAACTGTTTGTAGAGGGCAGGAGTTAAATATTGCTTTAGACTGACTCTATCTTGGGTTACCATCAAAGTATAAGGGGCATTCCTTCCGTGGAATAAATACATTTTCCCAATGTCTATATTTGCTAGTTCATGTCTATGCTTGCTTATCTTTTAATTTTGAGGCTGTTTTGTTTTCACCTGATTTATTCATATTATTAGGCCTTCTGGAACCTCACCTTATCCTTTTATTTATGTCCAGTGTTCTACATTTCATGGAAACCTGATTATCCAGGGCCACAGAGACTAGAATTATCAGCACTAATGAATAATTATAAACTCGTGTACTTGACTTAATTTACTATTGCATGAAGCCCAAGTAATTGTGTATTGCCTTGCAGTTTAGGGACTCAGGAATGGGAACGTTACCTTTTGGGGCGTGTGTATTTGTTATACTCTTAGGTAGTTTTCTCAGTTGCCATCTTAACCAGTAGTATGGAGACCAATGATCAATAGCTCCAACATTGGAAGTTTTCTTTTCATAGTAATTGTTGCATGAGAAATTTTGAGATAAGTTATTTAACAATTTACTGCAGGCCTCGTTTCTCAAATCCCTTCAACTTCCCCCCATAATGACTTTCCCACTGCTTTTTCCTGTCTGTCTGAATAGACCGTATTTACATTCTATGGATTTAACTTATATTTGAAATACAGATGCTTCTTTTATTTGTCCAGATCACATTGAAACCTGTTAATTGTAATTAATTTTTTTCCTACTCTTGGGCAAGATCTTTAAAAATTAAGGGTTAAAATATTTTCATTCAGTACACATTAAAAACACTAAATTCCTCAAGTCACCTTGATTTTATGATGTTGGCCAAGTTTGTAATTTGGGTTTTAGAATAATTATTACTTAAATGTCACATATGGGCTTGAATTTTGAAGTCAGTTTGGATCTAATAGGTGCAGATTCTGTCTTCTGTATTGAATTTGTTCCTTATTCTGGCTTTCTCCAAGTAGAATTCTTTACAACAAGGAATAGAAATTATACTTTAAGAAAATATGAATGGATTAAAATGACATTTTTATTTGAATATTCCATTATTGATGATACTAATTTTGAATGGTGTTTCGTGCTTATGTTACCTAGATATTAATTTAATAATTTTTGTATGACAGGCACCTATGGGGACCTGCTGGGGTGATATCTCAGAAAATGTAAGAATAGAAGTTCCCAATACAGACTGCAGTCTACCTACCAAAGTCTTCTGGATTGCTGGAATTATAAAATTAGCAGGTGAAAAACATACATGATGATTTACTGGAAAATGCCAGGGATGCAAACTTTTGTTAAATAAAAAAAGAGTATAAATTTTGCGGGTATTACCAAATAAATAATATATGTGTAGTAGGAGTTGGCAGATTTTTTTATAAATAGCTAGACAATAAGTATTTTTGGATTTGTAGGGTTTGCGGTTATTACACTCCCATTTCCCCTCTTTAACATGTGAACAACTGTAGCAAAATATAAACAAATGGATATAACTGTAGAACTTTATTCATGAAATTTGAGCCTCAGAAAGCTATCACATCTTTATCTGAAGGAAATATTGTTCCTTCAGTTCTTTCTAGCCATTTAAAAAAAAAAAAAAATCTTCCAGGCGGCGGTGGTGCACGCCTTTAATCCCAGCACTCGGGAGGCAGGTGGATCTCTGTGAGTTTGAGTTCTGGTCTACAAAGTTCCAGAACAGCCAGGACTGTTACACAGAGAAACCTTGTCTTGAAACAACAACAACAAAAAAAAACCTCAGGCAGTTGGCCAGGCCAACTGGGTGAGCTTTATCTCCAGCTTGTCTCCCTATAACACTCTGAATATTGCTTTACTATACTGCCTATAGAGTTACCTAAAAGTGGCCTTGGTGCCAGGTGTGATGGCCAGCACTGGGGAGGCAAAGGCAGGTGGATCTCTGAGTTTGAGGCCAGCCTGGTCTATGGAGCGTGTTCCAGATCAGCCACGCCTGTGTAACAGAAAGAAAGACCTTGTCTCAGAAAAAAACAAAAAAGTGTCCTGGATGGGTGAGGGGGTAAATTCAAGGCCTTGTGTGCTGCTAGGCAAGGCCTCTGACAGTAAACTGCGTATCTACCCCCTGAAAATAATTCTGATTACACTTTCCTCTTCCAGCGTCATCAGTAGCATCTTTATTCTTTAAGGTAGTCACAGCTTGCAGCTTCACCCTGACAGTTTTTTTGTTTTTTAATAGCTTCCCCATTATAAATGATCTGTTAACATGAAGCTGTTCTTTCTTTGGAAGTTTTGTTTTTTTATCTCATCCATGCCTTTGATCACTGTGGCAAGAGTCCAGGCTCTGTGTTTTCTCCTATTCACTTCAATCCTAGGTCTTTTCCTTAAGACATCTGTCTACATAAGCATTCTTTAAATGTTTTCTATGCTATATAATTCATGACAGCATTTATGTCCCAGATGTTTGAGACACCTGCATGTAAATAGTTCAAAAGATCAGCACATTTACTGTCAGAATTAGTCCTAACTACTGATACTGGCTTTATATTTCTGTGTTTTCTGTTTGCCTCATATATATTCTAAGTCACTTTGCTATTTTGGTAGTAAGTCTCAGAGAAGGCAAGAAAATCCCCCAAAAATTTATGGCCCAGCTAGCCTGGCATACACCGTGGCAGACAACAAAAAGACCCTATCTCAAACAGGGTGGAAGGGGAGGACTAACACCTGAGATTGTCCTCTCACACAACCCAAAAACTAAACTTTAAGAACTGTTTCAGACATTGATCACACTTAACATTCTAGCACTTGGGAGGTAGACGGAGGAGCAGAAGGTTGTCTCCAGCCATGTACTCAGTTTGATGCCAGCTTCATCTACATGAGACCCTATCTCAAAAGAAAAAGAAAAATACACATTCTCATGAAGCTATCTCACCATTTGTTTTCCCTGAGGTGTTCCCCCTTCTGAGAATTTGAGAAATTATAAATTGAAATTGAAATTATATAATTGAAATTGAAATGGCAGAGGGAGAAGCCATGCTCTGAAAAACTGTCTTTGTATTACTAAGGGATTCTCAAAGTTGGACCATAATCCAACAGGATCAGTATTCTCAGGGACTTAGAAGTATAGATTGTCCACACCAATCCCTGGCATGAGAGGGAGCCCCTGGAAGGGACTACCCTCTGCTTATAATCAACAACAGGTAGTTCTGCTACAGAAGGAAAGCAGAGTTTGACGCCATCACCCTAGGGGCTGGCTGAATCATTGTAGTTTTGTTATCTTACTATGTAATGATCATTTTGTGGGTTTTAGGTTACAATGCCCTTTTGAGATATGAAGGATTTGAAAATGATTCTTCTCTGGACTTCTGGTGCAATATATGTGGGTCTGATATTCATCCAGTTGGTTGGTGTGCAGCCAGTGGAAAACCTCTCGTTCCTCCTAGAAGTGAGTAGCCTCATGACCATTTTATTTTATTTTAAACTTACCACTCATTGATTTTAGAGGTATGAGTATTTTGCCTGCATGTATGTCTGTATGTATTCATACATGCCTGGCCCCACAGAGGGCATTGGAGCCCCCAGAGCTGTAGTTGTAGGCAGTTGTGAGCCACCTTGTGGGTGCTGGGAATCAAACCCCAGTCTTCTGTAAGAGCAGCAGCAACAAGTGCTCTAAACCACTGGGCCAACTGTCCAGCCCCATAGTCATTTTAAACGTGTATATCTTAATGGTGTCTTACACATAATATCCTAAAGTGATACAGAAGTTAAAATATTTTTATGTCAAATAGTTTTTATGTTAGCAAAGCATACATACTTTCTCCATTCTTGCTACTTTTCAGCACCTTAATTCATACTCATGATTTCCAGAGAAACTTGTTAACCTTGTTTTGTTTTGTTTTAATTATTTTGTAAAACAGTTCTGTTTGCTAAAGAATAACTAGTTATTTCTTTTGTTTTAGCTGTTCAACACAAATACACAAACTGGAAAGCTTTTCTAGTAAAAAGACTTACTGGTGCCAAAACGCTTCCTCCTGATTTCTCACAAAAGGTAAAAATAGGATCATTATGAATTGAAGAGCTCTTTTAAAAGAATTACTTAGAAGAATTTTTAAAGAATTATAATTTCTGAACCGTTAAATATCAAAATATATGTTCAGAAAGGATGACTCGTACTTATGTCAGTACTCTAGAGACTGAGGCAGAAAGATGGCCAAAAGTTTAAAGTTAACCTCTAGACTAAAAAATGAAACCCTATTCCCCAAAACAAAACAAGAGCCTGGCATGGTGATGTGCATGTTTAATCCCTGTACTTAGGAGGTAGAGGCTGGTGACTCTCCATGAGTTCAAGGTCAGCCTTATCTGCATAGCAGATTCCAAGACATCCAGAGCTAGTGAGACCCTGTCTCCAAAAAAGAAAATATATATATATATTTAATATTGACAGGGCAATATTGAAACTACTTGTATTCCTTTGTCATGAGTCTCAAGTGGGATTTTTTTCTGTTTTTGTTTGAAGGTTTCAGAGAGTATGCAGTATCCTTTCAAACCTTGCATGAGAGTAGAAGTAGTTGACAAGAGGCATTTATGTCGAACAAGAGTAGCGGTGGTGGAAAGTGTAATTGGAGGAAGATTAAGGTTAGTGTATGAAGAGAGTGAAGACAGAACAGACGACTTCTGGTGCCACATGCACAGCCCCTTAATCCACCATATCGGGTGGTCTCGAAGCATAGGCCATCGATTCAAAAGATCTGGTAAGCAACTGTCACAAAAACTTAAGAAAGTATCAGTGAAATTGAATAAACTACTTGGTTGTTTCTACAAAGCTTAGATCAAAGATAGCGTTCTAGTTTGACTATTATACTGTAATTACGGTACTAATTCCCTGTGTCCCTTCGTCTTCTTACCCAAATAATATTTCATGCATGAGGCCATGGATTTAATTTCTAGCACAAAAAAAAGAAAAGAAAAGAAAATTTTAAACTGTTTTTCCTCACAACTACAATTGTCTCATTCTTTCTTGTCCAGACCATTTGAAAGATGTGAAAGGATCTCATTTCCACTTAATTGTCATCTAAATGGCAAGATTAAGTTTAACGAGACATGATACTAAACACACAAAAACATTCTTCTAGAAATGCCTACCGGTGCAGGCTATGCAGGAGTGTCAGGCATGATCATCACTAGTTCAAGGACATCCTCAGCAACTTAGTAAGCCCCTGCCTCCAAAACAGCTGGGGAGATCATTGTTAAGAATATTTGGCAGCCGGGTGGTGGTGGCACATGCCTTTAATCCCAGCACTCAGGAGGCAGAGGCAGGCGGATCTCTGTGAGTTCAAGGCCAGTCTGGGCTACAGAGTTCCAGAAAGGCTCCAAAGCTACACAGAGAAAGCCTGTCTCGGAGGAAAAAAAAAAAATATTTGGCGTGAGTGAGGTGCCCTGTTCAATCTCCAGTACCACACCAAAAGGGAAAAAAAGCTGCTGATGCTGTAATTCCCTTACTATGAAATTACCAGCATTGTAATTAACTGAAATGTAATAGCATGTGTACATGTGCTCTGAAGATAGAAAAGGCTATTAATATTACTCACCATCATAAATGTAGAAGACATGGTTTTTTTTGTTTTTGTTTTTGCCATGTTTTAGAGTATTACATACCTTGTGAGTTTGAACCCTTCAAGGAAGCATGAGTTTTTTTTATCTTCTCACAAATGCTGACAGATTAGTATGTAACTTTTCTTTGTAGATATTACAAAGAAACAGGATGGACATTTTGATACACCACCACACTTATTTGCTAAGGTAAGAAGTTTGTACAAGAGCCCTCATTTGTAAATTAGGTTGAAAGAGGATTGTGGGGTTTTTCCTAAGATTATGGATATCACATATGCTCACTTAAAAAATTAAAATCTGAAAAAAAAAAATTAAAATCTGTAATCCTTAGGTGTCACAAATTCTTATTGTACTCATTCCTAAATTATGTGTACCTGTATAAATTCTTTCTGTTCCCTAAACAAAGGGAGTTACAACATTAGGTACATAGGAAAGGCATCTGGTAAATGTTTTCAAGTTGGAAATTTTGTGTGTGTGTGTTTCAAGACAGTGTTTCTCTGTGTGACCTTGGCTGTCCTGGAACTTGCTGTGTAGACCAGGCTGGCTTTGAACTCAAAGATCCACCTGCCTCTGCCTCCTGAGTGCTGGGATTAAAGACATGCACCACCATCACCTGGCCAGAAATATTTTCATTATTAAAATGAAAACATTTAGGAGGCTGAAGCAAAAGAATTACCACAAGTTTCATGCCAGCCTGTGCTACAGAGAATTACCCTGTCTCAGGGAGTTGGGGTCAGGGGCACATTTATGGGCCAGGAAGAGATAGCTAAGCAGGTTCAGGTACTATTGCACATCCTGATGCTCTGAACATCTGTAAAAAGCCTGGTGCAGATACCATGGAGTGCATGTGTAATCCAAGCTGCTCCCTACAGCAAAATGGGAGGTACAGATAGGAGAATCGCCCAGAAGCTTACAGCTCATACAGCCTGCAGTACACAGTGCAGCAGACAAGAGAGAGACCCTGCCTCAACACACTAAATAAATAATTCTAAAGGACATGTATAATAGTGTTGTATATGCTTTCTATAGGTAAAAGAAGTAGACCAGAGTGGAGAATGGTTCAAAGAAGGAATGAAATTGGAGGCTATAGACCCATTAAATCTTTCTACAATATGTGTTGCAACCATTAGGAAGGTAAGAGAGAATTTGTTCTAAATTGGAGAAATTCAGTCAGAAGAACCAGGTTTAAAATCATAAGGGAGCCTCAAGCATATGTATTTTGAAAAAAAAAGATATGTACATCTGCATCTTCATTGGGAAGAAAGTTACTAAAACTTTGTTTCTAATGTTTCAAGATCAGGACTTCACAACCGCTTTTCACCCAGAACTTTAATGCATAATGCAACCCATGGCATACAGGTGTTTGAAATACTTGTACAAATCAAACACCTACAGGTATCACAAATTTATTTTAAAACAATTCTTTGGTGTATATATATATATATAATTTTACTGTTTATTAAAGACAAAATCAAATTTACATACTAATGAGATGAATATGCTTGATGTCTAATAGAACAATCCAAATATAGGTTAATTTGATACTTACATGCTGAAGAATGAGGTAAGAAATAATCTCAGAGCTGGGCAGTGGTAGCACATGCCTTTAATCCCAGTACTTGGGAGGCAGAGGCAAGCAGATGTCTGTAAGTTTGAGGCCATCCTGGGCTACAGAGTGAGTTCCAGGAAAGGCGCAAAGCTACACATAGAAACTCTGTCTTGAAAAACCAAAAAAAAAAAAAAAGTCTCAAATTCAGGTGTGAGCTAGGATATTTCAGGAAGCTTCTGTTGTAACAGTATACACAATGTAACATGAGGAAGAGTTTCTTTAGCCTACCCATATAGCCCATCATTGAAGCCAAGGCAGGAACTTCATGAAACAGAGACCACAGAACAATTTTTTTTTTTTTTTTTAAGACGGGGTCTCACTATTTAGCCCTGGCTGTCCTGAAACTCTGTGTAGATCAGGCTGGCCTGAAACTCACAGAGATCCATCTGCCTCTGCCCCCTGAGTGCAGAGCTTAAAGATGTGTGCTACCATGCTTGGCCATCAGCTGCTTTTCTTACACAGCTGGGACCTACCTGCCTAGGGATATAACAATCAAGAGAATGTCCCACTGATGTGCCCACAGGACAGTTTGATAGAGGTAGTTCCTCAATTGAGGTTCCCTCTTTCCTGGTGATTCTAGTTTGAGTCAAGGTAAGAAAGACTAAATCAGCACATTTAGGAAATGGCAAGTGGTTAATATGCATACAAAAAATTGGGACTGTAGATGTGTAGCTCAGTGGTAGAGTGTTTGCCTAACATGTGCAAGGCTTTGGGATCAGTCCCCTGTACAAACAAACAAACAAAAAGATGTCAACAGGGCAGCCATTGCTACACAGACCCTGTCTTGAGGGGTGGAGGGGGGAAATGTCAGACTTCAGAGTTGGTTCCACAGTTAAAAGCACTAATTGCTCTTGCAAAAGGACCTAAGTTTGGTTCCCAGCATCCACATGGTGGCTCACGATTATCCATAATTCTAGTTCCAGGCAATCTGATGCTATTTTCTGACCTGCATGAACACCAGGGACATATGCTGCACAGGCATATATATATACAGGCAAAAACACCCATATACATAACTTTTTTAAAAAAAATTAATAAGTACTTTAAGTTTTTGTTTTTGTTTTTGTTTTTAAAAACAAGAGCCGGGATGTTTGCGATAAGAGTTGTGAACTAAGTGGTTGATCACTTCCGAAGGACTAAAGAAGGCGCTGATGGCATGAGGCTAAGACTAGCTCTCAGAGAACATGTTCGGCATGGAGATAAAATAAATACTGAGACTCGGGAAGGGAGGCAGACTCCAATTGGTCCTGAAGTTGGTAGTATCTGAGGTCATTGAAACAAAGCAAAGAGCTAAAATCAGAAATGTAAGGGTTGGAGGTGAAAAGCCAACTACCAAAAGAGTTATAGAAGGAATAATAGAAGTGTGAATATTAATCAGTAGACTAGGACATGATAGTCTGGGTTGAATGTTTTTTTTTTGTTTTTTTTTTTTTTGTTTTTTTTTTTTTTTTTTTCTTTTGTCGCCTGTGTTTCTTTGTTTTTTTTGGTCTCTTTTCTGTTACTTCCTTTTT
>CABHPH010126047.1:56522-76958 GCA_902168325.1 Peromyscus nudipes
AGAAGGCTCAGAGGTTAAGAGCACTGACTGCTCTTCCAGAGGTCCTGAGTTCAATTCCCAGCAACCACATGGTGGCTCACAACCATCTGTAATGAGATCTGGTGCCCTCTTCTGGCCTGCAGTCATACATGCTGTATACATAATAAATAAATAAATAAAAAAAAAAAAAATTTCCTCCCATCATAAAACCGTATCTAGGCCGGGTGGCAGTAGCGCATGCCTTTAATCCCAACACTCGGGAGGCAGAGCCAGATGGGTCTCTGTGAGTTCGAGGCCAGCCTGATCTACAGAGCGATATTTAGGACAGGCACCAAAACTACACAGAGAAACCCTGTCTCAAAACCAAAAAAAAAAAGTATCTAGCCTCAAGTAGTGATGACCTACATGACATCAGCACAAAGCAGGCTTATCTCTTGCCCTTTCTTCTGTGGGCAAAACCTCCCACAGACCCAGAATAACTTTGCCCATCAGGAGCTTGGTAGTACAACAGTTCACCTACAGGAGCTTAGAGAGCACTGCTAGACCATTCACAGTCAGAGTGAGGTCTGCTGATTTGCACGTGCTTAAGAAGAATTCACATGTAAATTTCGTGTCCCTGAATTAACTATAGCAGGAATGCCCACTCAGCTTTCTGTAAAGTGAATTTAACAGACTCATTTAAACTATCTACCATTTTGTGTTGGACAAGAATTTGAGGAAGATTTCAGAAGTTTCTAAGACATTGAAGTCAAACAGTGGTTTTAGCCAGGCATGGAGACACATGACTGTAATCCCAGCACTCAGCAAGCAGAGGCAGGAAGATCAGGAGTTCAAGGTCATTTTCAGTTCCATAGCAAGTTCAGGGCCTATCTAGGCTACATGAGACCCTACTTAAGAGCCAGGAAGAATAATACATACACACATAAATATGTGGTGTCTATGTGTGTAATTATATATACACATGTGTCTATATATATTCCATCCCAAGGTTTATGAAGAGTCTTTTTATTAGCTGGGTATGGCAACTTACACTTGAATCCCAGCCCTCAGGAAGCTAAGGCTGAAAGATTACCTCAGGTTCAGTTCTCAGGACCTACCTCAGGCAGTTCACAAATGCTTATAACTCCAATTCCGAGGGATCCCAGGTCCTTTTCTAAATTAGAGGTCACCTGCACACCTGGGGTGCATATATATATACACTCAAGTGCACATGAATACATACAAAGTCTTTTTTTTAAACAATCCTTTTTAGTAACTAATGAGTATTATATGCACAGTTCTCTTGCCTCCCTCCTTGTGGTCCTTGCAGGGTTTGTTTCTTTGAATCTTTTCATTCATAGCTAGGAATATGGCAATAAATGAACAAGTTGACAAAATAAGAATATTAGTTACCTAAATTATAGTGCTATTTAACATTGCCAGATTTCTGAATTAAAGATTGACTTTAGCTATAAATGGAACATACCCCTTAACTCTGACATTTTGATCTTAATACTATGGCATCATCTCTAGTGTCTTAAAATTATTTGGATGTAGAAAGGAAAATAAATGATGATTTATGTTTTGGTTTTGGAATTGAGAATTTTTTGCATTTCAGAAAATAAATAAATAAATAGATGTTGTAGCATATGCTATGTAACACTCTGCAAACTCTGGAGTACTTTCTGGAGCAAAATACCAATGTTGACAGTAAGTGGACCAAGTGAAGATAATAAGTGTAGTATCAAGTGAGTATGGTTTTATTGCCAAAATCTTAGAAAAATAGTTTTTGAATGTTGGAATTGAAGAAATATAATAAGAAGCAGTAGTTTTACATTATTAAGGTACTATCTACTTTGTAGGGTGTTTTTGGTGTTTTAGAGACAGGGTTTCTCTATAGCCCTGGCTGTCCTGGAACTCACTCTCTAGACCAGGCTGGCCTCAAACCCAGAGATCTGTCTGCCTCTGCCTGTCCAGAGTGCTGTAACTAAAGGCATGCGCCACCACCGCCCGTCAGGGTTTTCCCCCCTTTACACAGACTTTTAGAAATCTTTCCTACAAGGCTAAGTGTGGTGTAATTCCAATTCTCGGGACAGAGACAGGAGGATTACTGCAAATTCAAGGCCAGCCTTTGCTGCATAGTGAGTTCTAGGCCAACCTAAATTAGGGAGTGAGACCTTGTCTCAAAGGAGGATGGGGGTGCAGAGTGATGCTGGAGGGCTAGTTAGTTGATAAAGTACTTATCACACAATCATGAAGACCACAGTTTAGTTCCCTGAACCCACATGAAAAAGCAGTGTGGCACATGCTTGTAAACCCAGTGCTAGAAGGCAGAAATAGGACAATCCTGTGTCTCTCTGGCCAACCAGCCTAGCCTAATTGTCAAGTTCCAAAAGTGTATGATACCTGAAGTTGACCTCTGTCCACACACACACATACACTGTCATCAACATATATAATACATACACAAACACACAAATCCTTCCCACAAAATCTGTTACCAAACATGAAAGAACTTGGGGTTTCAGCATTCAGGGGCCAGAGGCAGGTAGATCTCTGTGAGTTAGTTCAAGGCCAGCCTGGTCTATAGAGCGAGTTCCTGGAGAACTGAGGCTACATAGAGAAACCCTGTCTTGAAAGAAAAATCTACGTTGTCTGGGAGCTGGAGAGAGAGCATTTGCTGCTCTGGAAGAGGACCCTAGTTAGAATCCAACACCAACATTGGGTGGTGGTTCATAACTTCCTGTCACTCTAGCAGGGTATCCAAAAGCCTCTTGGCTCTGATGGCACCTACATGTGAGTGCATACTGACACAAAGGCACACACACATACATATAAAATCAAAATAAAAATCTTAAGTTAGCCACTGCAGACAGACTTGTTCGTAGCAGATGAGCTTCAGAACCTGGTGTGTGTCTTTAAGTTTGCTCGTGGGTTGTTGTGTTCTGGCTCTTGTTTCTTCAAGCTCAGTGGTCTTCTGTATTAAAGTTGTCGTGGTCCTTATTATCCACCAGGGTAGTTGATTGTCTTCATTGTCTGGAATGGTGAGCAGCGAGCCGGGTTTGTGCTATAGTTGTGCTACGTAGGGACAGTTGTTAACTAGCCCTTTGGAAAGTAAGAGTACAGCTTTACCAGGAGGGTCTTACAAGCTGTTCAGCCTCCAAGAACTTTTTCTCAAACCATAGTGATTCTGGAGCAGTTTCAAGTTTCACCATTTTCAGGAGCTACTGTGTATAGGACTTGGTGGTTATGCATGGTATTTACTCATAAATGAGTTAGGAAAAGTTGCTGCACATGACGTGGCCTGGCAGTTGAGAGCTGAGTGTGAACTCACGTAGCTTTCAGATTTTTTATGGAAATACTGACTTAGATTTATGCGTTTCATTTTGATTATATAAGCTTAGCCAATTACTGGGTCATTGTACGCTTAGGAGGAAACAGATAAAATATACATTTATAAAGACAGGAGTATCTTTCAGTGTGCACTCTAATTGCACTGTGCCTGGTGGTTCAGGGTTTGCAAAGTTTAAAGCATATTTTAGTTTGGTAAAAGCATTTCGTGAGTTTGGGAATGTGTTTATGTTTGCTTATGACGCTGTAACTAAAAGTGGTACATGTCTTTAACCCTAGCACATAGGCGGTAGAAACAGGAAGATCAGAACCTCAAGTGCATTCTCAGCTACCTAATTAATTTAAGGCCAGCCTAGTCTATGTGAGACCCTGTCTTGAAGACTAATTAATTAATTAAGAAAGCTGAACAAAGTGGCGCACACTTGTGATTCTAGCACTTGGGAGATGGAGACAAGATGATCAGAAGTTCAAGTCTAGCCTTGTCTACGTAGTAAGTTCAAAACCAGCCTGGGCTGTCTGAGATCTTGTCCTCCTATGTGAGATTCAGAACTTGTAAGCAGTATGTAGAAGCTTTGAGTTTTAGAAGGACTTTTCTGGGTCAGAATTACAAATGCTGTCTGAGTGCACTGCTGACAAAAACTGAGGGGAGCACACTATATAGCGATGAAATTGTGCCACTCAGTTAAGACAGTTAAGGCTATTTGTTTGATTTCTCCCCTGAAGGGCCATAATGAGGCTTCTGTAGCCAGGGAAATGCTGCCTTAAAAGTTCCACTTCAGAGACTTTGGATCAGTGTGCAGATCATGGTAGCACTTGCCTAGCATGCATGAGAGCCTCCTGTTCTCCAGCACTGCCACAGGAAAGTAAATGAAGACCCTCTCCTTCCATTGGCTTTTCACTCAGTATTCCAGCTGGGTTTTCTTGAATGCAATTAACCCAGCAGTTGTCCTTACTAACTACTCTGCAGTTTGTTCTGCCTTATTCATTTTAAGCTTGAGAGTCAAGACCAGGATTATCAAACCTGAGAAGTTAGAAGCAACCTGCCCCCAACATGTGCATACGCTGTGCATGCGTGCACGCACGCACACACGCGTCGAGACACACACACACACATTTGCAGAAGTTAAGCCTTGCACAGTCAAGTGACTGCAGTGTCCTATACAACCCAGCCTTCCTAGTAATACGATGCACTTTTCTTACCACACACCTAAGTCAAAGCTTACTTCAGTCTGACTTGATGTTTAGAGAGGAAGATGCCAGTTGGGAAGAAGCCTGTCAGTTTGTCGAGCCTGCCCATGACAGGCGGGGTGCGGAGGAGCTTCTCTGGGGACGAAGAGTTGACTCCTCCTCCATATCGAACCCTGCCAGCACAGACAGCCCTGGAGGCCTTCCCACCTCCCAGCACTAGCCGAGAGTTCAGGCCCAGCCTCAAAACAGGTAACTAGTCACGGCAGCACCACAGGTACTACAGAGGGTCAGGTGCTGGGCAGGGTGGTGGGAGACAAAGCATGGTCTGGCGTGACAAATGCTGACTCATTGATTTTTTTTTTTTTTTCTTTTTTACTAAAATATCCATTTTCACTGGTGCTTGGTAGTCATTTCACCAAGATGAGTTATCAGGAAAGAAGTTTTTGTTGTCTTTATAGAGCATCTGTGAAAGCTGTCATTTTAGCTTTTGGAATTATGAGATACCCTCTGTACTTCATGTTTTAAGTAAAATTGCTAACATATTACATTGTAGACTTCCATGTGACTTGAGGGAGAGAAAGATCCTGAAGAACTCATCTAATTAGTCAGACCTAAAAGTGAGACATTTTTCATAACATTCCATAATGGTTTGTTCTTGGAAAGTGTGTGTTGAGTTCAAGGAATTTTGGTTTTGGTAGTAAATCTTAGCTGAGTATCATCACAGACTTGAAACACATTACCTATATATCATAGTGTTGAGTTAGATTGGAATTTATTTCCAGAATTCCATGTTTCAGTGTGCATAGTGATTAAGTAAGTGATATTTCTTGGTGTTTAGTTGGTTAGGCCAAGATTGTAGAGTCAAGGAAGACTGCTCAAGGTTTTGCCTTGTAGTTGCGAAGACCAAAGCTTCCTTTAGACAGGAGTTCTGATCTTGGAGCTTCAAAGCCAGAGTGCATGTTTGATTAGTGTATCCTTCCACAGCTTAAGGATTGCTTTTCAACTGACTTGCTCTAGCGGATCAGCTTTTCCTAAATGGCTCTGTAGTTTGAAAACCTGCATGGAATTTAGAACTTTGTTCCCATCTTTTCCTGTTTGCCAGGATGTTTGTACCTGACATTATCAGCCATTTTTTCACTTCCGTTGAAGATGTTCTCCTTGGCGTCACAGCTCTGACAGTGTGTGTGGACATCTTGAGCTTTCCACCAGTCAGTTTTTCTGACAATCACTATGGTAGCCTTACATCAACGGTAATTTCTACGCTTCATTTTATATGAAGAGCAGATTAGGATTACAAATCCCAGATTTTGTCTGCTGTAGCCAGGCATGGTGGTAAGACCTGTAAACCCAGCAGGAAGATCAGGAATTCCAGGCAGCCTCCTGAGAGACCCTGTCTCATCAACACCAACAGTGTTAGCTACTCTGCTAAGCACCAACCTCTAAGGACTAAGAGTATTCCAGTTCTTTTTTAACTTTTCTCTTCACACGTGCTATTTATGAAATAGTTGATTACCTGACAAAATATGAATATTCTTTTTAAAATTTGTATTAGCTCTTCAGAGCACTTTCGTTAAACAGACTAATTTTGGAAGTATGTTTTGATAGAGGTTCTCATTTACAAGCTAAACTTGACTTGTGAGATGCTACAAGGAAAACCTCGTGGCTTTTGACTTCCTCCTTCTTTTAGTGCCTGTCCTCTGAGCTCTGGGGTGTGTCCTGTGGCCTGTGGTATGATCTGCTCAGGGAAATGCTGTGGAAACTGTACTGCCTTCATGTCTGAAAGTCATGGTTGGATTAGCTGTTTGGAGAATTTATTGTTATTGGCTTTGTACCTATGAGATGTGACTTCCATTTGTTTCTCTTGTGAATGTTCATGATTAGTGTCACTAAAGTGAATCCCTTTTAAAAGCTGAGTTTAGAAATGGCATTGGTGTCGAATGTGACACTGAGCCACTTGATCTAGTGCATTCATCGTCACTAGTTGAGAATAAAGGCTAGGAAGAAAGGATGATAGCAGACAGCAGACTGTTCTAGTTTCCATGAAAAGTGAAAGTTTGCATTAAAACATTCCATATCTGAGTGAATGTTTCACCTTTATCTTGAATGATTTTGAAGTACATCATTTCCATATTTTAACATGATTCTACCCCAGATACTTGTTTTGAGTACACATGCATACAGCTTTAGGATGTGCTTTAAGACCTCAACTTATCTGTCTTACATAAAAATACATCCATTTGAGTGAGACATCTTTGATCTTGAAGCATGGTAATTCCCATTCATTTAGCCATCTAATCATCGTATAACAAGATAACGTTCAACCTTTTATTGTGGGTACTGCACCTTTAAATGAAATGTGGACTTTGTTTCCATGTTTATCTTTGTGATAGTACTAAAATGTCTCTAATACTTACTGCATGTTGGTTAGATCTGAAAGATAGCTATTGCATATTTCTACTGTTCATTAGAACACATTTATATTAAGCAAAGGAAGAACTATACAGTTGTACATGCTTTGCCTTTCAACGGTGTGTTGTTTCTTCTGTTCTTACTATACACAGTATATTCACTTTTTTGTCTTTGGGCTATTAAGTTTTTTTTACCATCGATATCAAAATAGGAACCAAAGTAAGTTGAATTGTCATCTCTCAAAACATTATTCCTTAAAATTAGTAAATAAGATGTCAGAAGTGCTAGCTATGATGGTGCGTGCCTTTATTCTGAACATTCAGGAGTTGGATCTTTGTGAGTTCAAGGCTAGTCTAATCCATCTACATAGCAAGTTCCAGGCCAGCTATAGCTACATGGTGAGACCTCGTCTCAAAAATACAGCTAAATAGATAAAAATCTAAAAAGATGTCCTAGGGCTGGGTTTTGTGTTTTGTATTTGTTTGTTGGTCTTGTTATATAGTATATAGTCTTTGCTGGCCTCAAACTCACGATCTGCTTTCTTCAGCCTCTAGACTGCTGGGACTATTGGTGTGAGCCAACACACCTGGACTGGGAGAGGGGTCATTAATTTTTAAAGATAGCTTCATAATTAAACTCAGTACACAAAGTCTGGAAGTGTAGCCCAGTGGTAGAGTGCGGACCTAGCATTCACAAAACTAAACTCAGTCCCCAGCACCATGAAAAAAATAAAATAAGGCTGAGCATGATGACATCACACACCATGTCTAAATCCTAGCACTTGTGAGGTTAGGCAGGAAGATTACAAGTTCTAAGTCAATCTGGGCAGCCTAGCAAAGACCCTGCCTCAAACTTTAAAAGGGAGTCTGGGAGTGGGGGTTGTAGCTCATGGGTTAGAGCATTTGCCTAATATGCCCAAGGCCCTAGAGTCAATTTCCAACACAAGGAGTGAGAGGCAGAAGGAGGGAAGGAAATAAAGTGACTATGTTGAGGGGTTTGGGGTATAAGCAGTTTTATATTCCACATGCGGGCCCCCTTCGTTCAAATGTATGTTCTAAAGCCTCACCTTGGATGCCTCAAATCATAGATAGTACTAAACTACACACACATACACACACACACACACACACACACACACACACACAAATATGTGTGTGTGTGTCTGTGTGTATATATATATATAGAGAGAGAGATCATGTGTACTATGTGCTGTTTTTTTTTCCAGTAGGCACATACATACATATAATAAAGCTAATTTGATAATTAGGTATATTAAAAGATTAAAAGTAGTTTACTGTAGTGGCTCACACCTATAATCTTAGCACTTGGAGACTGAGACAAGAAGCTAGCTTGGGCTACATGAGCCCTTGTTTTAAAAGAAAAAAAAGAAAAGAAAAATAATCATAGGACTCAGGTAAGAGGAAGGAGGCATAGCTAGTGAGCTCAGATTGATCACAACTAAGTTGGCTGAAGAAATGTTAGCTAGATGTGGTAGTGTATACCTACAATCCCAGCCCTCTGGAGGTAGAGGCAAGAAGATCACAAATTCAAGGCCTTGGGCTGCATAGGTAGACACTGTCATGTTGAGTATTATACCTCCAAATTTTCAAGAAATATGTTAGTTTCTATAGGCATTGACATAAAAATGAATATTTAATCCTAAGATTTTTCAATTATTTTAGTTGAATTAATGAACACCGTTACTTGAGCATTATTTTGGAGATCATCCACTGTATAGTGTCCAGTGTGCAGCATTGTTCCTCTCCTAAGCATTTCTTAATTGACAGTATACTTTAAAATTAAGATTGAGAGGTATGGCCCAGTGGTAGAGTACATGCCTAACATATACATAAGCAAGACCCTAGAGACACACACACACATTAATATTTTTTAGGACTTTGTTATCATTGTTGTCTATTTTGCAGTACTGGGGTCAAGTCCATCACCTCATGCATCCTAGGCAAGCATTCTACCCTTGAGTTCCACCTAGCCTCCCATGGTTTCATCTTTATAGGTATTGAAGAAATGGCGTCTTCTTAGCTGTAAAATTGATAGAACATGAAGATGAACAACCAAGGCACTCCAGAAGACTTGGTAACATCCCGTGCCTTTCTGTCTCATACAGTGACCACGTCACAGCTGAAGGAGGAGCTGCTAGATGGAGAGGATTATAGCTTCCTCCAAGGAGCATCTGACCAAGAAAGCAATGGCTCTGCCACCTTCTACATCAAACAAGAGCCATGAGGTGGCTCAGAACTAGGGGTGGGAGGGACTGTTTTACAGGACAGGTTTGTAGTCACCCAGCTGTACAGCGGGCTATTCTACTGGGACATTTTGCTAAATACAGAAAGTTCAGTTCCAGATTTTTCAGGTGGGGGGAACTTATTTTGGTGGGGGGGGAATTTTTCAATTTATAAAGATGGACGATTTTTGTGTTGTATTTGAAGCTTTTGAAAGAATTTTGTAATATTTTCCAAGTTTGGATTTATGTGCATTGTTAACAAGAACTGAAATTCTAACTTTTTTGGTAAGATTAAAGCTTAGGTAACAGGATTGAAGGAAATGATTAAGAAGGATATAGTTGTAAATGCAAATGAACTGTCATTACAAATGAACCTTCTTGGTACCTGTTGGGAGATTTTTGGATTTTAGAGTTAGGCCAGTCACATCTCCAGCTTCCTTTGCTGCAGAAATATGCAACTGAACCCCTCACAGAGGGCTCATCACCATGTAGATCACGGAAGGGGTCATTAATTGTGCTCGCTGACATTTTATTGCAGCCCATTTAAATGTTTGTACAGAAATTTTTTCATTCTGCTAAAATTTATTTGGAGTTGTATATGAAACTAGGAGAACTCTGGATACTTTTATATGCTCTCCTCGAGTAAAAATGATTTAAATTTTCTAACACTAAAGTGTTAAACTGGAATGGTTAACAAGATACACAGGATTTCAGTCTACATAAGGGGTTGGGGAAAATGAATATTTTCCTAAGTTTATTCTATCTTCCTTGCCAGAGAACATCCCATAAAAGGGATATTCTTATCAAACCTCTGCCATTTCCCTCTATCTGAGAGAGAGCAACTTAATGTAACCACACCTGAAAACAGATGTTCTGTATTACCAAGAGAATCAGATGAAAAAATAGTTAACCAGAATAAGTTTAAATTTCAGAATCATTCCAGCTCTACTTTTAACTGTCTTGGATTTGTTAGAAACTGATTTGAGGAAGGAAAAAAAAAAACTTTTCTTAAAATTCCATACACACAGACACATACTATAAATTGTCTTTAATTGTAGTCAGAATTTATTTTAACAATAACTGATTTGGACCATTGTAAACATTCCCCATTTTAAAATTCACATGGCTTCCTTTAAAAAATAGGATAAAAAGGTAAATTGGTGAAAGGTTTGCTCTCTGCATTTTCTCCCCTTCTACCGAGTTGTGGCTGAATGAGAGCTCTAGAATTTACCAGTGAGGTTCATAAACTAAACTCTCAGGAATTCATTGCATCTGTTCTAGAAGTGCTTCTGGGTCTGAGCCTGGCCTCTTCAGAGTGGTAATACTGCCCATCTCCTCTGGAAAATAGGCAGGGCTAGTGAGAAATTAATCAAAATGATTAACCTCTGCAGCCCTTCAGCCTATGGAATGCTTTAAAAAACGCTAATGGAAAACCCCAGGAGACATTTTAGGTAAGATTTTTGTTTGACTTTTAAATGCATAGAACGTTAAAAACCAGCAATTTATTTTCTAAAATATTGCTCTACTTTTGGGAATAATAGCATTGGTAATACGCACAGGTTTACCTCATTCTATGCAAGAGGGGTTAATATCATAAGGTTTTATAGTAGCTACTGGAAGTAAATGTGTTACTTTATAGTGTAAAAATGTATGGAATCGCATGTCACCATTTCTTAATACTGACTCTGGGGGCTAAATGCTGATCACATCAATGCAAGTTGATTCTCGTGTCAAATATATGTGAATTCAACTGTAAAATTACTGGATATTTATCTTAAACAACATTGCTGAGGGGGACCTACTGTAAATGTGACATCCTCACACTTCCCAAATCTTTGACTTTGAAGGATCTTCCCAGGAGCTTAAAGCCTACAAGAGGTCCAAAGCAAAGGTTATAGCAGTCTTTATTCTCAGGCTCAATGGATTAGCCCAGGACTGTGCTTCCATGGTACCAGCACAAGAAGACTGTTGTCTGGGGTGCTCTCCTCATACCTTAGGTGTAGGAGCTCTCCAGAGAAGGAACTGTAAGCCAGGAAGGATGTGATTTCATGCCAGCCAGTCCTGGTAATTAGTTCTGTGAAGTGCTCATATGTAGCCAGGTTTTAAAGCTTCCAATTCTACACCAAAACCGGGCTTGGCATATTTAGAATTCCCCACCTAAACATTCATAAAGTGTTCATTTGTCCACCAACAGTGAAGGGTTGGTAAGGACTTGTTAGTCTGAACATAACCTGAAGCCCTCTCCTTTGTTAAGACCCTCACTCCTGCTGCTAACACAGAAAGTTACCAGAGGAGACTTCCACTGTAGCCATAATTCCTGTCGTCACACAACTCAGTAGCCCCGTGCTCTCACGGTTCAAATGTACTGCTGACCTTGGGTTTGTTTTTGTTTTCCTGTTAGGAGCCTGGGAACTTTTAGTAGTTTAAACTTTTTAACCTTTTCCTTGCTGTGTATGAGGAAAGCTAAAGCTGTTATCAACTTCTTATTCTGCGGATACTAACACGGGTTTTCAGTGTTTGTTTGTTTTTATTATTATTAATTTTGTGTGATGTGAATACCCTCGCCCATCAATATTTGTATTATGGTGCTATATATTTGGTAATGATCCTTTAATATTGGGGAGGGATTTTAAAAATACTGTGATTAAACTGGGTATCTTCCTTTGATTTTCATATTTTAAATAAAGCCACAGTCATTTATACAAAAAAAAAATAATAATAAATAAAAATGCATCTGTTCCTGGGCAAACCTTTCAAGGACAGAGGCCAAAGTAAAATACATAAGGTTTTTACATCATTTCTGTGTACGTTTGATATATAGATCAATATCTGGACAAATTTAATCTATTATTTTCTGGTAACTTGTGATCATAGAGGAAGTATTTGAAGCTTTCTCGTGAAATGTATATAATGGCGTGAAAAATTCCTTCAGAGAAATTTATGTTCCTTTCATTTTTACCAAACGCAAATTTTCAGCATGGATGTGAAAAGCATTAAAATTATAACTTTGTGTACAAGATGAAAATAATTCACTAAATTTGCCCTTTTTTTACACAAAATAAAATGTTAAAGTTACCAGGGGTTTTTTTTGCATTTGTTTATTAGGTAGCACGGGTGGATGTGCCTTGGTGCCCATGTGGAGGCCAGACAACTTGTAGAAGTCCATTCTGTCCTTCCACAGGAGTCCTGGAGTGGGCTTGAGGGTCTCAGATTCGGCAGCAAGCCCCTTTTCAGGGCGAGCTTGCGTGTTTTCAGGAGCTGATTCTTTTCACTCTGGGATCCGAGAATTGAACTAAGTCAGGCTTACCCTATATACTCTAACCTCTCCCCGAGGCCACATGCATTTAGGCATGAGTTATACAGCGGGTGGTAGAGTGGCAGGGAAGGTAAACAGTGGATAGTAAGATGATTGTTAGCAAAAAGGCACAGCTGAACTCCAAGATGGCCGTTATGTGGCTCAAAGGATAGTCAGGATGCAAAGTAAAGCAAAAGAGGGTACTGTGAGGAGGAACTTCCCACTGTCCACGGGAGCAGGAGGCCCCAGGTCAGTGTCAACAGTTGCATTGGAGCTGAGATTTCATGGCTAAGCAGCCAAAGGGCCACAACCCAGAGTAGGAGCAAAAGTAAGTGTGTCATTTGTAGAGAAATACAGTCTAGAACTTTTGTCTAGAACATTGTACTTTGGGGTCCATACTCTGGGTGACTGTGTTTGTGTCAAGTGCTGGGGATCCAACCCAGGGCCTCAGGTACATTTTACCAGAGACATGTCCCAAGCCCCACTTGAACTAAATCTGGGGAGGGTTTTTCCTCCACACCAGGTAGAGTTCCAGTAGACAGCAGCTGGGTGTCTTGGCAAGCTGGCTCAGCAGGTAAAGGCACTTGCCACCTAGCCTAACAACCTGAGTTTAGTCACCAGGATCCACATGGTGAAAAGAGAAAACCAGTTCCGAAAGCTGTCCTCTGGCCTCCACTCCTTCAGGATATGTATCGCATGTGTGCTCTCACAGAATACAGCTTTTTTGTTGTTTTTTAAAAAAAAGGGGGTTGACACTGTAGAGGCAATGGATTTGATTCCCTAACATCACAAAAGACAAAGGATACAAGGTAGGAGGTAAAACATGTAACAGGAATAATGTGAATGGCAACCAAACGCTGTCCTTTGGACTTCCTCTGGATGTCATTATCTAGACATGATTGGTCATGTTTGGCCACTGGTGACAGCTCAACCTTTAGTTACTACTATCACCCTCCTCCTTTTAGTGTGTTCTGGAGCTCACTCCATTCTCTCAGCATACAGACACTTTTCATCAAAGGAATTAGTAGTGTTTAGGAGCTGTATGCAGACAGGCAGAGACAAGATCACGTGTTGATTAGATCATTGTAACCAGTATACATGAGGGGGAAAAAAAAAAAAACAGCCTGGTGGTGGCACATGCCTTTAATCCCAGCACCAGGGAGGCAGAGGCAGGTAGATCTGAGTTTGAGGCCAGCCTGGTTCTACAAAACTAGTTTCAGAACAGCCAGGGCTACACAGAGAAACTCTGTCTGGAAAAAGCATATTGTCTTAGCTAAGAGTGACAGTTTTCACCAACTTTGAAGAGAAGGTCTCAGGTACCCCAGGTTGGTCTCAAAACTCACAACTCAGCCTCCTGAGTGACAAGACTACAAATGTGAGCCACTAACCCCAGGCTTTATTTTTTCTGAATAGTCAACAGGCACTTGCTTGTGTTTTAAGCCAGACTTTGAGAGACGGAAGTACTACAGGAAGATTAGCCTTGAAAATGGAACTACTTACGTGCTTTTACCCTTCTAAGAATACACTGAATATCCCATGCTGATGGGTGATGAGCCTAAAAATTCTTACTCCAGGGGGCTGAAGAGGTGGTTCAGCAGTTAAAAACACACTGCTCTTCCAGAGAACCCTGAAGTTTGACTCCCAGTACCCAAAGTGGGCAACTCTAAACCACCCTTATCTCCAGCTTGAGGTCACCCACACCAGTGCACACACATGCCATCACAGGGAAACATGTTGAGGGAAGAGATGGTCAGTGATTAGGAGCACTTGCTGCTTTTGCAGAAGACCCAGGTTCAGTACCCAGCACCCATGTGGCAGCTCACAGCATCCATAAATCTAGTTCCAGTCAATCAGACACCCCCTTCTGACCTCTGTACACCAGACCCACACATGCATGCAATCTTTGAGAGGGAATGAGGCTGCAGGAGTCTGTGTGTACAAGCTTCAGCCTGGGAACCACATTCATTGCCCTTTCTTTAACCCTTCATCTCAAGGGTGTCTTTTTACCTTTGTCTTGAGACTTTCTCCTGAGTAACAGACATAAATCTGGCCTGATTGTCTTGGTTTCACTGTCACTGTTTCCACGCACCCATCTTGCAGAAATACACATTTCTCTATTAGCTGATGCAAATTTGGGTTATTTCCTTAAAGAGCCAATGTCACACTTTGACTCTCCCCTAGTATCTTCCCTAGTAAGTGTCTTGATCTTTAGCTTGTTTCTGAGAAGATTCAGATTTTTGTTTATAGTAAATAAGACTACTTTGTTTAATGCCTTCACAGTCATGGGACAAATTACTTTCAGTTCTAGCAAATGAGCACAAGGCACTGCAACCAGTTCCAAAGTCTTTATTGTTTTAGAAAAGATGATCCATTCATTCTGTGGAATGAAGAGGTATGTCCAGGGATCCATCAGTAGCACTGGAAAGGACCCAGTGATCCACCTCTACTCATACACCCAGTCGTGAGCACAAGACTTGTAGTCAACCAGTTCTTCAGGCTTAAACCACAGACTGATCTCCTTCTGTGCACTTTGCACTGAATCACTACCATGAATGATGTTCCTAAAAAAGAAAGCTCATTTGTTAAGTGGTGTTTCAAAGTGCCAGAGGCCTTTGATAACAGCAAGGCGCAGATACTGCAGACCTTTTCAGTCAATGGCCCACCTGACACTGAATTACATCCCCCAATTATCCCAAAACCAACTATAGGACTGAGAGTGCTGGTCTAGAATGTATGAGGCCCTACATTGAATCTTCAGTGTAACAAAACATTTAACTAAAATCCATTAGATAGGACTGAAGAGACTGATCATCGGTTGAGAGCACTTGTTGCTCTTGCAGAGGACCCAGGTTTGAGTCCACATGGTGTCTCACAACCATACATAACTCAGTTCCAAAGCATTTCATGATCTCTTCTGACCTCTGTAGACACAGGGCACACATCATACATACGCAACCGAAACCCTCAGGAAAATCTTTAAATGTCATACCAAAAACTGTAAAGGTATTCAAAAGCCTTAGTTCAACTTAAAACTTCCAAGACTTCCAACATTTCCCTTCAAGAATATTTATAACCCAAGATTGCTATGACTGCCAAAGAAAAGTTCCTTCTTAAATTACTGAAAAACAGAAGTGGGCAAGCCTCCAAATCTAAAGGCAGACAGCCAGTCCTAAATTTTTTTTGGGAGGGGGGGAGCAAAGGGGTAGGGCTAGTCTCAAACTTCCTACACAGCTAGAAATGACTTTGAACTTTCTAATCTTCCTGCCTCCACCTCCTAAATGGGCTGGGAATTGAACCCATGGCCTCCTTCATGCCAGGCAAGCAGTCTACCAATTAAGCTACAGCCTCAGCCCTCTGCATTATCTCTTTTTGGTTAGTTGGCTGGATTTTCGAGACAGCGTTTCTCTGCATAGCCCTGGCTGTCGTGGAACTGTCCCTACAGACCAGGCTGGCCTTGAACTCAGAGATCTGCCTGCTTCTGCCTCCTAAGTGTGGAATAAAGTCATGCACCACCATGCCTGGCATCATTTTCTTAAAAGTGATTTGCAAACCAAATCATGCCATCCATGCTTATTCATAACAATCATTTTATTCCATCTGAATCTACAAAGTTTGGGTACAAATTATGGCTTATGGAATCAAAAGGTTAGGTTTCACATCCATACACACAGTACCAAATTTGGTGAGGTTAAAAACCTTGGTTTCCCACATAGGAACTATCACATGCAGCTCTCTGCATAGTGTCTCTATTACAATTTTTAAGCAATGGGTTTGCCTAAACTTGGGATATGCCCAAAATGTTGTATACTCAGAGTTAAAAGTGTATTACTTCCCTTCACTCTCTCTCTCTCTCTCTCTCTCTCTCTCTCACACACACACACACACACACACACACACACACACACACACACACACACACACTCTTACCTGCCAACTTGAATGCAAAAATCCCCTCGAATGGTGCCTGGCTTTGAATCAGCTGGATTGGTCTCTCCCAGCATCATTCGGCCTGTCTTCACCACATTGAGACCCTCCCAGACCTTGACAGATGAAAAGACAATTACTGAGAACCATTAATGACACTGATTTCCGGCATTGTGGTCAGACAACCCCAGCAGAGAGCAAGAGCCTATGTTCTAAACACAAGTAGGACAGAGGAAAAGACTACTCAACTCAAGGGTAAACAAATCACACACACACACAAAAAAAAGACAAAGTCTGGGGAAAGATCAGTGATCAGTGGGAAGGGCCTCTCTGGGAAAGCGAGAGATGGCAAGGGTTAATCATAAAGGAGACAGTACTACAGGGAAGAGAAGGAAAGAACTAGTCTAGAAACTGGAAGTACTCAAACAATTTCAGTAACTTTTCCTTGCACTCTACCATCATCCCCAGGGGACAACAAAGCCACCCAGAAGACACTGCACCCACAGTGCAGGGCTAGAGAACTTTTGCATGACAGATTACATACTTAGAAATACTTTCCTGGGTCTAGGAAATGTAGCTGGAGCGTTTCTCTCCAGCTCCTACCAAGCCCTGGCAGTCCCACAGCCCACTTATAAAATAAACACACAGACTCTTACATTATTTAAACTGTTTGGCCTAATGGCTCAGGCTTCTAACTATCTAGTTCTTACATCTTAAATTAACCCATTTCTATAAATCTATACCTTGCCACATGGCTCGTGGCTTACCAGTATCTTACATGTTGGTACTCATGGCGGCAGCTGGCAGCATCTCCTAACTCAGCCTTCCTGTGCCCAGAATTCTCTTCTCTGCTTGTCCCACCTATTCCTGCCTGGCTACTGGCCAATTAGCATTTTATTTATATAGACCGATCTCCACAGCAAGGAAACATTTCGGGCAAAAGTATTTGTCAGACATAGTACTTCTTTGAAAGCCTACAGAGATCTGCTTTAAGCTCTTTTCATTTTCTTTATTTGAGACAGGGTTTCTGTGTAGTCCTGGCTGTCCTGGAACTCGCTCTGTAGACCAGGCTGGCCTCGAACCTGCCTCCCAAGTGCTAGAATTAAAGGTGAGCATGATACACTACCAACCACCTGGTTCCTTTTATTTTTTAGCTCTGTGTGTGTATACACATGCACGTGTGAATACTGCTGCCTATGGAGGCCAGAGGCATCAGATCCTTGGAGCTGGAGTTACAGGTGGTGTGAGCCAGCATGTGTGGGTGCTGGGAACCTAACTTCAGACCTTTTCAAGAGCAGCATGAGCTCTTACCACTGAATTCTCCAGCCTAGAGCTTTTCAAAATCAGATTTCCTTTCCTTTCCCCTTCCAAACACCTAGTTAACTAACTCCTGCCTATCTAGAACCACAGTACTCAAGAGGTAGAGTTGTAGATGAGCCTGGGCCACAAAGCAAAAGCCAATCCCAAAAGACAGAGGACAAAGTAATTCATTCCCCTGTTAGTACATCACAAACACTCACCATAGCCACCACAGGCCCCGAGTTCATGTACTTCACCAGCCCGGGGAAGAAAGGACGGTCCTTCAGGTCAATGTAGTGCTGCTTCAAGTGTTCCTCAGAAGCCTGGTAGACAAGAGGATCCCATTAGGGAACAGGCTGTATCCCACCTTGTGGGTGGGAAAGGGCTCTCCAACATGGCAGGTTCTTAATTCCAGGTTTGGTATTTCAGTACATTCAAAAGGATCCATTCTATGAAACTGACACCATTATGGCAGAAAAAACTATTCTGATCATAAAGATACCCTAGAGCTGGGAATGCAGCTCAGTGGTAGAGTGTCTGCCTAGCAGGTAAAAGATCATGTGTTCAGTCGACAGGACCGGTTTTTAAAAGGAGGATGACTGCGGGGAAGCCATGCAGTCTTGCAGACCTGAGTCTGAATTCCTAGCACCTCCCACCCAGAGATGAGAGGTAAAGACAGGAGATGCTCTAGAAGCTCACTGGCCAGCTAGTCTGGAATATGCAGCTGTGAACAAGAGACTCAAACAAGATGGGACATAGGCACACCATGCACAAGACGAGCAAATGTTTAACAAGACACTATACACCACACTCATGCCTGTAATCCTAGCACATGGGAGACTGTGGCAGGGGGATCACAAGTCCAAAGCTGCCGGAGATAGAGATCTTGTCTTAAAAAAATAAAAGACTCAGCTGGGCGGTGGTGGTGCACACCTTTAATCCCAGCACTTGGGAGGCAGAGGCAGGCCTGGTCTACAGAACAGAGGTCCAGGATAGCCAGGGCTTCACAGAAGACTCTCGTATTGTCAGTGATGTTAAGGATTTATAACATTAACCAAGTGGTTTGAGGCAAGATTTGGAAAGTGGCATGTTGGCTGAATGTGCCAGATAATAGATCACCTCAGGTTCCCCTGGTCAAGTGAACCTTTTAAACATTTCAGATAAGAACTTAAGATTTGTGTGTATGAGTGTTTTGCCTGCATGTGTGCCTGGTGCCCAGGAGGCCAGAAGTTATCAGGTCCCCTGAACTGGTTAGAGATGGTTATGAGCCCCCTTGCAGTGATGGGAATCAAACCCATGGCCTCAGCACCAAGTACTCTTAACTGCTGAGCCATCTCTCCAACCCCGAGAAATCTTTTTTTGTTTTGTTTTGTTTTGTTTTTTGAGACAGGTTCTCTATGTAGCCCTGGTTGGCTGGGAACTGCTATGTAGACCAGGCTGACCTCAAACTTATAGATCCACCTGCCTCTGCTCCTGAGGCTTTCCTGGTTTGTTGTTTTTAAATAACTATGTGTGTGGGTGTTTTGCCTGCATGTGTATCTCTGCATCCTTTGCATGTCTCATACCGACTGAGGCCAGACAAGGGTGTTGGATCCCCTGAAACTGGAGTTTCCGTTCTGAGCTGCCACGTGCCTGCTGGGAATTGAACCCGTCCTCTGGAAGAGTAAGGTGCTTTAATAACCACTGAGCCTTCTCTCCAGCCCCAAGAACTAAACTGAAACCCTTTGTTAAATTCCAGTAGATATTTATACTTTAAAAGCAACCTTTTAGGGCTGGAGAGGTGGCTCAGAGGTTAAGGGCACTGGCTGTTCTTACAGAGGTCCTGAGTTCAATTCCCAGCAACCACATGGTGGATCACAACCATCTACAGTGGGATTGATGCCCTCTTCTGGCATAAAGGCGTACATGCAGGCAAAACACTGTAAACATAATAAGTAAATCAATCTTTAGAAAAAAAAAGTAGCCGGGCAGTGGTGGTGCACGCCTTTAATCCCAGCACTCGGGAGGCAGAGCCAGGCGGATCTCTGTGAGTTCCAGGCCAACTAGGTCTGTAGAGAGTTCCAGGACAGCCAGGGCTACATAGAGAAACCTTGCCTCAAAAAAACTTGAGGGGAGAGAGTAACTTTTTTTTTCTCTTTTTAGACTGGGTCTCATGGAGCCCAGGCTGCCCTTAAACTCCAGGCGTTAGCCCAGGGTGACCCTGAACCTCTGATCCTCTTATCTCGACCTTCCAAGTGCTGAGATTACAGTAAGTGCCACCACACCCTACTTTTTATGCAGGGCTGGGGATCCAACACAGAATATGCTAAGCACTATACCACACCTTCAGCTTGTGGCCACATATATGGAAAATAGTTACTATCCAACTCCAAGGAGGGATGCAGCTTTAACACCTCCGTGATCCCAAACTTTCTCCTAAGGCACCAAAGGATTACAAGACCCCACCCACCCACCCACTTCGTACAGTGTGGGCCCCAGGCTGTCTCCACTTCTTGCTGCCCCAGGAGACACATAAAGGAGAGTGGAGGTCCTTTGCAAGGCGGAAAGGACCGAGACAGGACCAGGGCGCAGAGCGGGAGGGAAGCCAGGCCAGAGTCACGTTACCTCTGCTTAACCTTCCCAAGGGCGTCTGTCCTCCCCGCCCTGGGAAGGGGCCGGCGGGCCACCACCGTCTGGTGAGGGGCGGAGGTCAAAAGATTTTCCTGGGAGCGAAATCAGCCAAGAGGCGTGACTCCAACTCCAAAAGGCGACGTGGACAAACCACTGGCTG
>CABHPH010126048.1:5450-19179 GCA_902168325.1 Peromyscus nudipes
ACACCAAACACCACATTACACACACAACACATATACATACACCACACTCTTATACACAGACATACACATACAGCACATACACACATACCACACACATACATACATATACCACACTCACACACACATACATACATACACACAAAACACAAACACACACCACACATACATACACACAACACAACACACACCCATACACACATACCACATACCACACATACACACACACACACACCACATACCACACATACACACATCACATACCACACACACCCATACACACACACACACACACACACACACACACACACACCCCTCTAATTTGGAATGTTCCTTGTTCACAAACTTGGGGAGAATAAAACACTTGTCCTGAAGAGGTTGGGAAGATTCTTCAATGTTGCATGACATCTCTGTTCTTGTGTAGGAACCAAAATTTCACCTAAATGTAGCAGTCATATGTTTTTATTAATGAGTCAGGAAATTAATGAATTTATTAGGATTTTAAATTTGCTTTTTATACTTGTTAAACTGGAAACTTAAAGTCAGTGTCGCTACTATAATAATTCTTTGTTTATATTCTCTGAATTTTCTGGTACCTTTTTTGAAGGGAGTTGAGAGCCTTTTATGGATATAGTATTTAATTTGATATTTTTTTTTTAGCTACTTAGGAAGACTTAGCTGGAGCAGCCACTGTTTTACAGATGGTAACAGAGGCAGAGGGATAAAGTAGCACATTAAAGCATATCATGACATGAGCCATAAAATAAATGTGGAAAAGGGAGCTATAAAGAGAAAATAATACTATTTATCATTCTCTTGAGGCATCTATGCTTAAAGCATTTTTCTTAGCATCCTTCTTCATACAAGATAATGCGTCTTCCACGAGCATGTTCAAGGAGACCACTTGAGTGTTGTCAAGGCTCACTGTGCTTGGTTCTCACTGACTGGAACTGTGGTGGGGTGCTGCTTGTGGTTCCGTTCTCTAATTCTAGACTTCCTACTACAGCAGGTGTTTTAAAGGACAAACAATACTTTCAAAAGTTTATTGGATGAAAGGAAGTTATTGCGCTTCTAAAGTATTCTATTTAGTTACGGCGTTGATTTGCTGCTCTGTTTGTGCTAGAATACCTCCTTCTGTCCCTCAGTGCTCATATCCCACTTTGCTTTAGAGCAGCTAACCCACTCGGTATTCTGGTTTCAAAGTGAGAGTAACCTGGTGTGAGCAATTTTGGGGGCATAGCTGTTACTGCTATTTCTTGTGTTGTTTTGCGTGGACAAGGATAACAAAGGCGTTTAACTGACGACATGCATCAAGAGCAGAGGGTGCATTTGTCTTGAAGCTCAGAGCACATGGAAAAGGATTAGAGACTTCTGGAGACAATAGTTTAGCTACAGCTCTTGTTACTGAAAAAGGCTCAGAAACTACTGGTGTTTATGAATTATTGTGAGTGCACATGAAGTTTGGTCTATTCTTTTTGAAAAGTGACATTTTCTTTGATGATGACTGTAAAGCAGGGTAGGAAAGGCTGTGGCTGGAGGAAAGAAAGAGTAGTGACAGTCACAGATAAGCAAGAATGGCTAGGGAGATGGCTCAGGCTCGGCTCTCGACCAAAAGTACAAATGAGCGAGACAAAGTCAGTGTATTGAAGCTGTTGGCTACCCAGTGAGGTAAATGGGTACAAGGGCAGCAGTTGTTTACATTTGCCTTTTATTTTTGAGATTATAAATTAATTACATCATTCCTCTCTTCCCTTTCTTCTCTCCAAATCCTCCCAAATACCCCTCCTTGTTCTCTTTCAAATTTGTGGCCTCTTTTCTTTTCATTGTTTGTTGTTACATGCATACATGTATATGTGTAGACATGTGTATTTCTGGACATGACATGCTCGGTCTGTAAAATGTTACTCTTATGTGTGTGTTCAGGGGTGACCATTTAGTAGTGGTTTACATTTTAAAAAGGGACTCATGATAAGGAGCATGCTGTCTGTATCGTAAGGGTATTTATGACTTAGGTTAAAAACTTTTGATATATATATATGCATATACATACATATACATACACATACATACATATACATATACATATATATACATATATACATACATATATATATATAACACTTTTGCAATGTAACGGTCATTTCCAGGGACTAGGGAGATGGCTCACTTGGTAAAGTGCTTGCCACACAAGCATGAGAACCCAAGTTTGGTTGTCCAGAACTCACATTAAAAAAAAGAAAGCTGAGTGTAGGAATCCACTCTTGTAATCTCAGAACTGTGGAGGAAGAGACAGGAGGGCACCTGGGGATGGCTGGCCAGCCAGCCTAGCTCAATCTACAACTTCAGGTTTAGTGAGAGGCTCAATCTCAAAAAATAACCTGGGTGGGGGTTAGACTTAGAGAGATGGCTCATCGGGTAAAGGCACTTACCACTAAGCTTGCTGACTTGAGTTCAATCCTCCAGACCCACAATGTGGAAGCAAAGAGTTGATTCCTGCAAGTTCTGTTATGACCTCCACATGCATGCGATGGCATGTGGGTGTGCGCAGCAAAAGGTGGACAGCGATTAAGAACGACATCAGATGTTGACCTTAGATCTTAATATGTTCATATGCACACACACACACACACACACACACACACGCACGCACGCATGCATGCACACTCTGATCATTTTCCTACCGAATTTTTATTTTCTCCTTACTGTGTTAGTGAAAGTGTCCTCTCTTTCTCTCCCATTGTCACTGTTTTGGATTCTCTCAACCCCTCCTCTGTTCTCCCACTGATTGTGTTTTTTAGTCAGTTAGCATCTTTGTTGTAAGGATGTTGCATGATTTGCTTTTAGTTTTAATTTTAAAAACTCTTTTTTTTTTTTTCAGACACAGATAATGTACAAGTGGATAGAGCCGAAAATCTGCAGGGAGGACCTCATGGATGCTATCAGACTGCCCCCTTCTGGAGAGAAGAAGGATTGTCCCCCCTGCAACCCAGGATTCTATAACAACGGATCTTCTTCTTGCCATCCCTGCCCTCCGGGGACATTTTCAGACGGAACAAAGGGTAGGGTGTCTATCATGAACTGTGCTTTTAGAAAAATAATATTAATAGACCTCTGATCTTGTTTTCAATTGATTTTCTGGAGCAGTCTTTAGAAGACACATTTCTTATTTCATTGGGAGGAAGAAGAGTTGAAAAATACTGATGATGGGACTGTGAGATTGTGATTTATTTACCATCTAATGAGAATCGTCCTACTGGCATTTTGTATATGTGAGACAGTCTCCTTTAAAAATAGTATATTTAATTCCTCTTTGAAAAATGACCCTATTTTATTAGCTAACTGTTGATAATAAGGATGAGCATTCATTTGCTTATGTGTGTGTGTGTGTGTGTATGTGTGTGTGTGTAAACATAAAATGAAGCACTATGCAAACAAAACCACCAAATACATACACATGTGTTGGTACTCAAACCACCAAATACATACACATGTGTTGGTACTCTTCAAAACCACCAAATACATGCATATGCATTGGTACTCTTCAAAACCACCAAATACATACACATGTGTTGGTACTCTTCAAAACCACCAAATACATACATATGCATTGGTACTCTTCAAAACCACCAAATACATACACATGCCTTGGTACTCTGTCTAGAAATCATGTTTGAAGATGTTCCTAAGGGAATTGGTGGTATAACATCCTTCCCTCACATTTCTCTGCTAATTATGGTTTAGAGGCGCTTGGCACAGAGAGACCTGTCCAGATGTTGTCTAATGTGATGATTACTCACCCATCTTCTGCAGAATGCAAGCCGTGTCCAGCAGGAACAGAGCCAGCGCTTGGGTTTGAGTATAAATGGTGGAATGTCCTTCCTGCCAACATGAAGACTTCCTGCTTCAATGTTGGGAATTCCAAGTGTGATGGAATGAACGGTGAGTTTGGACTCTACCTTAGCTGTTATGGCGGCAAAAACACCATTTGTGTTCAGACTTAGCTTTTTAAAAATACCAGGCACATTTGTGAGGAAGTTTGTCTTATGTGGCTATGTGTCCTTCCTAGCCCTTACATAAAAACCAAGCAACCAGTCAGATGGCCTTCCTAAAGTAGTAAAAACTACAGCACTTCTCTCCTTCCCATGACTTCACTTTCTTTAGTTCCAGCTTTGTATAGTCAATAACAGTATGTAAATATCAAGTAGAAAATTCCAGAAACCAAGTTTTAAATAGCAAACTGTTCTAAGTACCTAATGAAACCTTCTTCCATTTTTTTCTTTCCAGCTATGATGTGCATTATCCCTTTGTCTGATTTCATCTGCTTCCTGTCCATCAGTGACTTAGTAGCATCTTGGTGTTTAGACCCAGTGCTCATGGTTCACAATATCTGTTCAAATGACGCCTAATAATAATCTCAAACCCTAAGTAACATGCCAAACAGAATCTATCAAGGGGGCCGTCACTGGCTCACTCCCTAATCCTGCCCTCCCTCCCTCCCACCCTTCCAGCTGAAAATGCAAAAGTTCTTAACTTAGTAAAGAAAGAACAGACATTGTTTGCTGAACTTGCTAAAAATCTGTGGTAAGAGAAAGCTTTTAGCCATTAAACTGTGAAAAAGGAACCATCACATCCCTGCCAGCATCGATCTCACACCTCAAATGGCAGGAATTGAATGGCGGCATGTGGCAAGTGCTAAGGTAGAAAAGGTATTAAATAGTAGGACTTGCTGTCTTCACTGTAGGGGTCTCAGAGTTTATCTCCTGAGGATAGATGTGTGCATGGGGGTTGGAAGGTGGACAGGCTGCTATATAAATCTTGCATTTTATGTAGTCACTTTTGAAGTGGATACCGAAACTCACATTTAAAGTCACAGAAGAGATGTAGCAAGGAAGGTAACAGCATCTACATCTTCTACTCCCTTAAAGAGTAGTATGTAGGCAGAGTTTTCATGGGGACCACAAGCTCCAAAATAAATGCACTGAGGCTTATATTATTTACAAATCCTCGACTGATAGCTCAGTCTTATTACTAACTAGAGCTTACAACTTAAATGATCCCATTTTCCTTATTTATGCTCTACCACGTGGTCGTACTTTTATTAGCATGGCACATTCATCTCCTGCTCCCTCTGCATTTGGCTGCCGACTCCTCTCTCTACCCTTCTTCCTCCCAGTATTCTCCTAGTCTGGCTCTCCTGCCTAACCTTATTCTGTTCAGCTATTGGCCAGTTGTCTTCTTTATTAAACCAATGACAGCAACATATATTCACATAGTGTAAAGGAATATTCCACAGCAGTCATTGGTTACTTTAATCTGGTTCAGCTCTGTGCCCTGGTAAAAAGTTAAAGATTTCAAATTCCTGTTTCCTATGAAGCCTATGATTGTTTTCATAAGAAGCAGTTGAATCCCACTCACTGAAAACTTACAAATGTGGCAGAGTTCTTTCAATAATACTTGTTGGTTGTATTCATTTTGAAATCTGACACTAGCAACAGGTATTCTAAACAACAAGACTTAATAATGAAATCCATCCTTTAACTTTATCACCTCGCTGTCATTTTTATCATCTTACTTTCTCCATATTATATTTGATCATTGTACCTAGGTCTATATACTCAATTTTAAAATTGCATGTTTTGAATTAATAGCTCCCCAGAACCGACTTGGGACATAGGAGATGAGATGTTCACATGAGTACAGAGATCAACAGAAAAAATAGAATCTTTAATAATTTTGAGCCAATAGATGAGTGAAAGACCAAGACCTGATGTACATTAAATACAAAATATTCCATATTGTTCAATAATACCACCTTTAGGAATTTATCCCCTGAGAGAAGAGGAAACACTATAGTAATTACCTCTCTATAAGAGTTGATATTCCTTAGATGTGTCCTATGATTGGATTTCAAGTCAGAAATTTAAGATCAATTAGGAAACTAAGACTGGGAGAACAAGAGTATTGAGTGAATCCACAGAAGGACTAGTACATGTGTGTGCTCACTCACTAGGACAGATATCAGCAACTTCTATAGAAGACTCACTCTCAAGCCAATACTTTAGTCATTCACTACCAATTTACTCACAACCTGTAAAGAAAAAGAAAGATACAAAGATAAAAAGCAATGTGTGACTTGGTGATCTGGAGTCTCTGTGCCATTCTTGTAATGAACAGCACACAACAGGGTCAGGTGGAATGTCATGGGGCAGCTTGGCTGAGGAGGGTGTCACCCTCCTGGCTGGAGAGTTAAAGCACGTGTGTTCAGACTGAGTTGGATGAGTGGTTGGAGAGTTTTCATATTCCTGAAGTCTGAATTTGACAAAGTTGCATATTAGGGGTGAAGAGCAAATTTTTGCATGTTGGATTTGCGCCTGTGAGAAATTAAAAGTTGGAGACAATTTGATTGTTCGTGAATGGATTCATTGGGCATCATGTATAAAAACACAAATGGAAATAATCTCACTTTCCAGCAATAGAATAATGTTTACCAACATAAGGTAGCTCAATTGAATAAAATATTATGTGTGTCATCATTATACTGAAACAGTATGCTGAAAAAATTTGAAAATACATTTCCAGAATTTTTAATTTTTGTTTTCTTCTGACTCAGTAATGGTATTTCTTGGGCTCTATACCAATAAGACCATGTGATATGAAGAAGGAAGTTGCATGCAAAGATGTTAATTTTAATGTTTCCTATATGTGAAAAGCAGGAGAAAGCAAATTTTCAACAATGGGGATATACTTAGATAAAATTAGATGTAAAATGATTTGCATTGGAGAAATGTTTGTGATATGACTATAAAAAAATCAAAGATAATGGTAAGTAAAAAAAAAAAAAAACAAAAACCCTATATATCTTGGTCAGGACAGACCAAAAATGAGGGAAGCTGGTGAACTCTGCATTGGGCAATATTGAAACACGTGAGGCATTTGTTTCTACTTGAAGCCCAGTAACCCCTGCACACAATCCACTTGCTGCCGCCGCTTCCTTGGCCTTCTCTCACATTGTTCTTCTTCATGGTATTCATAGGTTTGAAGAGGTGTTCTTAGAAACATAACCACAGTCTTTCCTCTCTTGTCATTCGCTTGTTCTGCATGGGGTACCTTGGTCCTCCTTACCATTGACACAGAGTTATTGTCTAAACCTAAATTCTTCTCCTATTATTACCCAAACTCTCCTCTTACTGGGCCACAGGGTTTCATGGTTACTCAGCTCTTAGAATTAAAAGTTGATAACTGCCTTTCTTTGTTTTCAGTCATGAGAACCTTTAGGCAGCAGAATTATCAACATTTCTCTAATAGATGAATACACATTATTTTATTATGTTTTAGTAGTGTGTATTCAACATACTAATTTACTTTAAATTATTGTATTTGAAAATTGCCAAGCTGGTACTGGTATGAATGCCTGTACTACATCTCTTGAAGTAGTAGATAACATTTGGAGATGTATCAGTGCTAAGTATTGCCCTTAGATAATAAGCTTGCTTCGTGCTATATGTGGATTTACCACTTTTACTCATTTTAAAGTGGTTATCTTGGCTTATGGTATGTTGGTTGTTCCTGTGCAGAGGACATGCCTTATGGGACTTCTTGTGCCACAGACCTATATCCTCACAGTGTTGGCACCTGTTATCATGTGTATGCCTCACATTTCCTACTCCTCAGGAGGGAGGCCTATCTACTATTCCATGTATGCCATATTTATTGACATTTAGTAAAAGTTAAATTGTGAAACAAAATACAGTAAACTGGAAAGAACTCCTGACCCTAAATCTTTAGTAATTTGAAATTTTGGTTTTCCATTGGCTGTCAGCAGAGTGGGAAGGTATCTATTCCCACACAAAGTGTCCATTTTAGTGTGTTAGAGTAGATAAATGCCACCTGTTTCATTTTGGAAAGTCATGCTTCATTGAGAAAACTGTCACCTTGTCTCACATTGAATAACTTGTATACAAAGTAGTACAGTCAGAATGTCTTTGTGGGTATCTAGAAGTGAACTTTTGCATCCAGTCTACAATTGATATTTAAAAATATGGGATTTTCTGGAATATTTCTAACTTTGAGCTTAATATGTATTTGCCTTATTTTAACATTTTTGTTATTAATTAATAAAATTTTACTAATAAAATGTCTTTTATCATTTTCAGGTTGGGAGGTAGCTGGAGATCACATCCAGAGTGGAGCTGGAGGCTCTGACAATGACTACCTCATCTTAACCTTGCACATCCCAGGATTTAAGTAAGGGGTGCAGGTCCTTTCTACGGGAATCTTCACTTCCTCTATAGAAATAGCAGAGTAGGACTGGTTATATGGAGTGTTTTTGTTATCAAATAAACAACAGTGTGTCAGAGAACTATATATGATATTTAGAAATCTATAGAACTGGTCACTAATAATTTATAAATGCCAGTCATGTATGCTCCTTAGATAAAGCTGAAATGTTTTAACAGCATTACAACCAAACCTGTAATAAACATAGTTCGTTGATCCTTAACAGAGAAGACTTAGTCAAAGTTCTTCATTTGTAGGAGTGCTAACAAGTGCCAACACTGAGAGGTGATAGGTCTGTGCACAAGAAATCACATGAGACATGTCCTCTGCCCAGGGACAACCAACATACCATAAGTTAAGACAACCACTTTAAAATGAGTAAAGTGATAAATCCACAACATTTGCTATTGTGTCGTTTAATTGTCTATTATTTTTCTCAACTCTATCTGTGAGTTAGTATGTTACACATTTATTTATGTCTTTGCTTTAGTCCCACATATTGAGATTTTCCAGTGTGAGTCTCTTCCTTCCTTTAAAAGCAGGAGAGTCAATCATATCATGATGGCTTTGAGCAAGGGTATGGACATACAGACTGAGAAAGGAAGGATCTGTGCTTCCTCAAAAAGCAGTAGATTAGTTAACAAACAGGCTGGATTTTCAGTTTAGTGAGAACACATTTAATTTTATTTCAAACTGCATTCAGAATACATTATTGATATTGCAATTTCGATCTGTCATGTAGACCACCAACATCTATGACTGGAGCCACGGGTTCTGAACTAGGAAGAATAACATTTGTCTTTGAGACCCTCTGCTCAGCTGACTGTGTTCTATACTTCATGGTGGTAAGTGATTGAAGGCAGATTTCAACATTTATTATTCTCTTTCAAGTTTGAATTTATTTATATAATTTGGGATAAAAACCATTTTTCTTGCCTTTCTGAGAACTTTCTAAAATATTTTTTAAATACCTAAAGAAATGACTAAGAATTGTACAATAAGGCTCACCAAGTGTTCATTCCTCATGGTACGGGATCTAACCTTGTTATCCAGATGTCCCATCCTTCCAAGGGTACCACCCTGCCAAGCTTACATGTTATAAATCATTGCAGAGATATGGCTTAGAGAAGAGTTTGATAGCTTCTTTTAGTCTTTATGTGATTGGTTTTCTTATAGGAGTTGTGAGTTTTCAAATTAAATCACAAATAATATTATATCAAATAACCTTTTACAATGTAAAGTTACATTATTTATAGTAAGGTAATACATTTTACTTGCTATAACCACAACAATGGTTAATGAAACACCATCTATATGTTATGAACTTGATTTTATAAATAGCAAGTATGATAATTTGGTTATTTGGTAATAAGGTTTCTGTAATATATGGAAATCATTTTTCCATATTGTTATCTATGATGTGAACTCAAGGTGTATCTCCTGTTGGCATATTTGTTGCTTAATAATACTTTTGATCATTATGTCCACATTATAGAAAGAGACAGATTTTTGAAGCCAAGCCAACCTATCTTCACCATCCCAAATAACTAATGGAAATGAGCTATTTATGAGGAATTCTACAGGAAAGCTTACAACTTCAGACTTTACCTTCATTTTCAACTTAAATAAATTATATGATTGTATTAGTCATTGTATTTGCTTTCAAGGCATGTTAATGGTGGCATGTTGGTGGGGATAGCTCAAATCTGCATGATTATTTTCTGAAATTTAGTTAAGAAAATCAGAAGTAAAATAGTTTATAAATGAAACTTCATGGACCTCAGATACAATTCAGAGAATATTTAATGAGCATGGGATGACACTGGTTAGCCTTCACTCAGATGAACCTGCAGCAAGTACAAATCAGGGTTAGACTCCCTCAAGGAAGAAGGCACAAATGGGAAAGTAGTTGGTTGTTTTTGATCTTTTAGGGGGCCTGCCACCCACCTCCCAAGTGAATACACACAGAAGCTTATTCTTAATTATAAATGCCTGGCCGTAGCTTGGCTTGTTTCTTGCCAGTTTTCCTTAACTTTAAATTACCCCATCTACCTTTTGCCTCTGCACTTTTACCTTTTTCTACTTCTGTAAATCTTACTCTTATTCCATGGCTTGCTGTTTAGCTGGGTGGCTGGCCCCAACATCTACCTCTCCTTGTTCTCTTGCTCTTTCTTCTCCTTTCAGATTTCTCCTTCTATATATTATTCTATCTCCTGCCATCCCTGCCTATCCTTCCTCCTGCCTTGCTATTGGGTGTTCAGCTCTTTATTAGACCGTTGGGTTTAGACAGGTCAAGTAACACAGCTTCACAGAGTTAAACAAATGTAACATAAACAAAAGTAGCTCACCTTTAAATAATATTCTACAACATGGGAAGCTTTATATTTAGTGCAGATCCTAGATGTTTTCCATGAGGAGTCTGAGAAACTCTCTTCGAAGAAATGTTTTCCAAGTGTGTGTCTTAAACATACTGTGATTTTAGATTTCTTTCTCCTCTTGTTGACAGTATGCTTGTGGGAGTTTTGAGAGTTGTGTGGTTAAAACAGGTAGTGTGTGATAGAAACAGTCATGAATCCTACACAGCTTTCTCCAAATAAAAGTACATATTTGTAAAGGATGTGTATTTGTGTTAGTACTGAGTTTATGCTTTATTTGTAAATATTTCCGTACTGTTTTAGGATATAAATAGAAAAAGTACCAATGTGGTGGAATCATGGGGAGGAACCAAAGAAAAGCAAGCATATACCCACATCATCTTCAAGAATGCAACATTTACATTTACATGGGCATTCCAGAGAACTAATCAAGGTCAAGATGTAAGTTCCAACCATTTTATTACTCTTCAACCCCCCAGTGGGTGTCATCACCATTCCAAGCATATTTATCTCTTCTGGAGACACTGAAAGTTGTAAATGGAAGCATCATGTGCTTCATACATGGCATTATGAGATAAGAAAGGGCATGTGTAGTCTACATAAGTTGATATGAGCTCCATTGAGGTCATCGCAAACTGTGTGCAAGTGAGCTGCATTCTGTATGCAAATACACTCTGACCTGTATACAGGGGACTATAAATCCTTTAAAGGTACAACACAAGCCCTTTGTAAGTGCACTGTGAGTGGTAAACTTGCATCAAGAGCTTCATAGAGGGCATTATGAACTCTATACAAGGAAATATGAGGTCAAAGAACGAAAGCATGATATCCATGTAGATCATTATAACCTGTACATAGGATACTATGAAATCTATACAGGGAACAGAGAACTTTGAAGGTGCACTATGAGATTCACATATATAATGTCACGATACAGAACAATATGATCCCATAATTTTTTATTTCTTTTAAAACACAAAGATGATGCCCAGTTGTGATATATACAAACCGTCACTCAAATTGGAGAAGACACTTCTTGAAGTCTATCATCAGGTTATATTTTGAATAGGTAAAAAATGACAATTTTAAATTTTTTTGAGAGTACATGGATGAAATGGGTAGGATGACAAGAAATCTTTGATTTATTCTGAGATATGAGTAAATACAGTTGTTGAAGCTTAAGAGAAAATTCAGTTTTGTTTTTACTTAGAACTTTGTTTTTAAATCTTTTTGAGGCTGAGAAAGTTCATAACTCTATTCTCCTTCATCCAACTCTCTAATATTCACTTAAGGGTCATGAACTAGTGTGGGTTTATGTTTTTCATTATGATAATATCTCCTTTTAGAGGGAATGTATTTGTATGTAGGCTGGTAGAACAGAGGTAACCATTGCCTTTCTTTGATTTTCATCGCTAGCATAGACCTAATCCCCTCTATGAACATTCCATTGCATATTTCAATACTAGTTGGCCTGTTACTTATTTATTTTTGGAGTGTGTGTGTGTGTGTGTGTGTGTGTGTGTGCGTGTGTGTGTGTGTGTGTGTATGTGTGTGTAGTATATACATGGGTGTATACTACCTTTGCCTGTTTTTGTATGTTCAAATATAGATCAGAAGTCAACACTGGAAGTCATCTAATTATTCTCAACATTATTATTTTTTTTTTCGAGACAGGTTCTCTCACAGAACCTAGGGCCAGCTATTTTGGCTAGACTAGCAGGCCAGAGAGCCCCCAGGATATCTGTTTCTGCCCCACCCCACCCCCGACACTGGGGTTAGACACCTACGGTGCCATGCCCAGTTTTTATGTGGCTGCTAGGGAGCCAAACTCAGGTCCTGATGCTTGTTCATCAAGCATTTTGCTGGCTGCCAAGCCATCTCCCTTGCCCCAGGCCTATTATTTGTTGTGTATCTGCACAGATGTGACTATACAAATGAAAACAAGGTCAATCTTCACTTAGAATATCTTCATTGCTGTCTTGGCATGTATAGTGTATTTTCTCTTTTCTGGTCAGATTTTCAGTGGGAACCCAGTCCCCAGATTTTCCTTTAGGTATCAGTTTTTCTTTAGGCATTGTTACTTAGTGTTCAGGATATAATCATAAGAGGATGAACACCAGTGGAACTCCACCTCCTCCTCTTTGTCTTTTCATCTTGGTCCAGAAGAAAAACATTAAGCAGTCAGGTGTGACATTGTACACTAGGGTGGGAAAAACCAGACCTTAATTAATCTTATACCACGAGAGGAAAAACACAGCAGGATTCAGGATCTTTTGACATTTGCTCTTTTGATACGCTTTTGTTAGAGGTTAGAATGCATCACTTAGGGGAAGGGCTGGAGAGGGAAGGGGAGGTGCAGAGAAGTGTCATGACTCAATCTGCTTCACAGTGGATGAGTGAGGAAAAGTGGTCCTCACCTTCCAGGACTTCCCACCCTGCCAGACTTCAGCATTTGACCACATCATGAGATGAGTGAGCTAAGGTGAGATGTAAAGCTATTCTGTGCCAGTTATGACGTACCTGTTGTCAACTGCAGCAACACATCCAGAATTCCATGGTTGTACACAGTAGCTCCTAGTGTCAAGACTTAAGGGCTCTTTATTTAGAAGGATAAAATGGGGTCGTGGCAATCCACTGTCATTCACAAGGTTTGGAGCATTCTGTTTATTTGGGTGATGTCAGCATAAACACAACTTGGTTGTACAGTGGCACTCCAAGGCAGATGTCATTCTTTCTGCTCTCTTTCTAGAACAGACGTTTCATCAATGATGTGGTGAAGATTTATTCTATCACAGCCACTAATGCAGTTGATGGGGTGGCATCCTCATGCCGTGCCTGTGCCCTTGGTTCTGAGCAGTCGGGCTCATCATGTGTACCCTGCCCCCCAGGCCACTACATCGACAAAGAAACCAACCAGTGCAAGGAGTGCCCCGCTGACACCTACCTGTCCATCCATCAGGTTTATGGCAAGGAGGCTTGCATTCCCTGTGGGCCTGGAAGTAAAAGCACCCAGGTAAGTCTGTGTTGCTGCTATTTCCCAAAGCCATTCTTGGCAGAAAAACTGAAGACTTCTTTTGGGC
>CABHPH010126048.1:19279-38727 GCA_902168325.1 Peromyscus nudipes
TGACTTCTGCTCCAGGCATGTCCCTCTCTTACTTTCTTATTCTCTTCTTTCTTCTTCCCTTCTCTTCTTCTCCAGCCTAGATTTCTCCTCCTATTTATTCTCTCTGCCTGAAAGCCCCACCTATCCTTTCTCTGCCTCGCTATCAGCTGTTCAGCTCTTTATTAGACCAATCAGGTGCCTTAGGCAGGCAAGGTGAAACAAATGCAACACATCTTTATATAATTAAACACACATCTTTACATTGTTAAACAAATGCAGCATAAACAAATGTAACACATCTTTGTGGAGTCAAAATAATATTCCACAACAGACTTCCTGTCTGTGGTTCTCTGGGGGTGAGGTGGGGAGTATATGGAATTGCTATTGACTCTGTAAAAATGCTTTTTGATTCTCTTTCCTGTTTTCTCTTCTCTTAAATTAGGTGAGCACTGAATATATACTATGCAAATGCTAGTTACTAGTGACAAAATATGAGGATAAGTGTTCAAATAAGAATGTTTTCAAAAATTTAAAAATTGTTATCTTGTGCCCTTCCAAGATAGAAGATCAAGTGCTCCGTGTGCAGGTGTAGGAGCTCTGTGGGAGGTAGCACACATGACACAGCATCATCAGTGTGGAGAAACCAGCAGTGTAGGTCAGGGCAAGGGATCTGTGAAAACCGGCCCAACAGGAATTTGTTACTATTTCTTAAAAATATCTTCCTATAAGAAGTTAATCTGAGAAGATATTCCTGATTAAAAACACATCTTGACTCTTCTGAACTTTTTGAACTTTTACGAATCCTCTACATTAGTATGACAAAATATAACTAAGACAAAAAATTGCTGAAAGATTTTTATGCCTAGAACGTTTAGGGAACATTTTTTTTCATAGCAGTTAATAGTTTCTTTCCTGAAATACTGTTTGGTTTTTTTGTCTTTAAGGATCACTCCACTTGCTACAGCGACTGCTTCTTCTCCTATGAAAAGGAGAACCAGAGTCTGCACTATGACTTCCGTAACCTCAGCAGTGTGGGGTCGCTAATGAACGGCCCCAGCTTCACCTCCAAGGGAACCAAATACTTCCATTTCTTCAATATCAGTTTATGTGGGCACGAGGTGAGTTCTGGATGTCCAGGTGGGATGGATCTATAGTCCAGTTTTAAGATATGTTCTGGGTTAAATGACTAATAACATCTCCCTGGCAATCAACAATTAATGCCATGTAGGGAGATTTCTTTGAAATTCTGTTGCTTCCTATTGTATTAAAAGCCTTCTCTACCAGGGCAGTCTCATCAGGTTCTTAGATTGTCAAGGAGTCTTATCCAGTCAGCTGAGCTCCAAGCCTTATAAGTATGGCTTAAATACATCGAATCCTTCCCTCTCTTCTCTCTTTCTGGCAGTGGGAAAGGATAAAAGTAGTTAAGTGTGTTGATCTCATTCTTTTTTTTTAAATATAGGTAGGGTATTATGGTTTGAGAAAGCTTATTGTATTAGGATCCTCTCAGGATAGGAATATAATACACACACACACACACACACACACACACACACACACAGAGAGAGAGAGAGGGAGAGGGAGAGAGAGAGAGAGAGAGAGAGAGAGAGAAAGAGAGAGAGAGAGATGTATGTGAGAAATTGATGCATATAATTGTGGGGGCTGAAAAGTCCTATGATAGGCCATCTGGAAATGAGACATCTTGCTAGGATGCTACTTGGGTGGCTGAACCCAAGTCTCGAAGCTTCAGAATAAGATGTAGCTGAAAACAGAACTGTTTCTCTAAGTCCTGGGGCCCCGAGGTCAGAGAACCTGATGTCCCAATGTCTGTGGTAGGAGGAGAGTGAGGCAGGCTCAGGAAGAAGGAATTCTTGCCTCTGCCTTTTGCTTCTAACTGGGTCCAGCCAGTTTAATGACACCTGCTCACATTCAAGGCAGATCTTCCCTCCCTCAGGCAAGCAGCTCACATGCCAGTCTCCTATGAAATGACCTTGCAATACTCCCCCAAATGCTAGTTCTCAGCATTCCTTAATCTGGCTGTGTTGATGTATAACATGAATTCTGGTTATGTTTTTTTTTTTTTTTTGTGGGGGGGAAGCTACTAGGAGGATTTCTGTCCAAACTCAAAAGGAGATATGCAGGGTCAAAGGTTAAAGTAGCCTCTCCTGATGAACATGCGACTTATTTGGTAGGATGGGAGAAGCAGAACTGTGTTACTGTTAAGGGGATTTATGTCAGTGTGTGCTGTATTTCACTGCTGTGTGAGGTTGTAGTTTGGGGGCAGGGAGAATGCACAGCATATATACCATTGACCAAGGCAGATATGTCATATGTAATAAAACATTTCTCCCACATCTCTTTTATATTGACTCCTATATATATAGTCATAATCATTACGACATGCCTGACAAACTTGTTCAAATGAAATGAAAAAGACCTGGTTACCACAGAAGTCTTTAAATGAGATATTTATAAATTTTGTTATCTGAATGCGCTGGCTAATGTCAACTGGACAAAAACTTGAGTCATTTGGGAAGAGGGACTCTCAATTGAGATTGCCCTATAAGCAAGTCTCTCAAGCATTTTCTTGGCTAATGGTTGGTTCAGGAGGGCTCAGCCCAGACTGAGTAGTACTGGTTCTATAGGGTAGCATACTGAGCAAGCCATGGAGAGCAAGCCAGTAAACAGCTCTCCTCCACGGCCTCTGCTTCAGCTCCTGTTTCTAAGAAAATGACCTGCTCTGTTCCTGCCCTGACTTCACTAGGTGATGGACAACAGACTTTAAGATGAAATAAACTCCCCAATTTGCTTTTGGGCATGGCATTTTACCACAGCAATAGGACCCTAACTAAGACAATGCACTTGTCATGACCTGACTTTATAGGTGGTAATTCAGCACTCACTAGGTTGGTTGGGCACTCTTCACTCAATAAAGGCATGCATACTAAATACCTTTATATGAAGCAGTCAATGAGATTAATTCCTTTATCTATTGTATTTTTTCAGTCCTATTTTTGTATTACTACTGTGTGTTCCTTCTAATCTATTTAACATCTTCTTGCTATCCTTTTGTTTTCTTTTTGATGAGTTTGCTATGTAGCCCAGGCTGGCCTAGAACTCACTATATAGCCCAGTCTAGCCTCAAACTCATGAGAATGCTACAGATATGAGCCAGGCCAACTTTCTTGTTGTTCTCACGTGTTTTCTTTTAGGCTCTGCCATTTCCTCCTTTTTTCCCTGAGTACTTTCTCTCAGCTATTTTCTTGGTTACAACAATTTAGTAAAAATATAATTTTCCTGTTTTGTGATGAGAAAGCCTTGTGGAGGGAGAAAATTTGTATGTTAGAATTGCTAGTTGCATTATGAGAGAGAACTATTTATGTTCCTTGTCTGTTGTATATACTCTCAGGTCAATAAAATAGCTTTCCGATTTACTTTTTACATTTATTTTTAGAAAGTGTGGAGCAAGCTATAGTTCTTTGCAGTGGCCTGAAGTATATTTAACCATTATAGAAACACAGCCAGCTTCTTATTGAAGATTAACCTCTTGTATTCTCTCAAATTATTTTGTAAACAGATACACCACTGTGTCCAAGAGTAGGCTACTAAGGCATCTGCAGTGACCAAGGGTCTGTAATGCAGATGCCCTAGGATGCTGTAGCAATGTGGCTTTCAGGCCTTTTTCAACCACACCTAGAATCATGAAGGAGAAGGGAGAGGGAGTTTCTTCCTTGGCATCCAGATCTTCATCAGGAGTGCCTTGTTAAACTATGCAGTGAACATTTCTTAGATGATATTAATTTCCTGGAGTTACATGGCTTTCATCCAAAACAAATGACGCTTGCAGTGGGAGGACCATTGGGTCTGGAATAGCCTCATTAACTCCCACCCTTGACTGAACATTGGAAGTACCTCAAGGCTGATGCCACATACCACCCAGAACAATTAAATGGGGGTCTCTGTGCTGAGGAGAAAGCAACTCCTCTGATGATACTCACAAGCTAACTGAGATTCGGGCTAAGGACTGACTCCATGAACCTTCCACTTGTGACTTTGCTTTCCTAGGGGAGAAAGATGGCTCTCTGTACCAACAACATCTCAGACTTCACAGTGAAGGAAGTGGTAACAGGCTCGGATGACTACACCAGTTTGCTTGGAGCATTTGTGTGCCAGTCAACTATTATTCCTTCTGAAAGCAAGGGCTTCCGGGCAGCCTTGTCATCCCAGTCTATCATTCTGGCAGACACGTTTTTAGGTAAGTTTCCTTTGGTTAATACAAGCATGCATATGCTTATTCTTATTTTATGGTAACAATAACTTGTCACCATGCTGGTGTTTATCACACAACATTAAAGCTTGCTAACTAATAAACTGTCATTTTGAAAAATGGCTAAATTCCCATGAGAGTGAGGTCTATTGGTCAATCTTAGAGTACAAGAAGGTTCTGGATTTCTGTATAAATCCTATGTGATATAATGTTTTATGAGAGTATGTGTCTTTATTCAGATTCTTTAGTTTAAGAGAAAATAATTTTAAATATAAAATAGGACCAGGGAGATGACTCAGGTATTTGCCTCACAAGGGTAAGGACATCAGTTTGGATCCCTAATGGCTGTGTAAAATCTGGGTGTGTGGTTCATGCCTGAAACTCTAGTGCTGTTAGGGAAAGGTAAGTCCCTAGAGCTTGATGGCCATCTAGTTTATCAGAAATGGTTGATATCTAGGTGCAGTGAAAGACTCTATGTCAAGGATAAGATAGAGAGTGGTAGAAAATATCTCAAGTCAACTTTGGCCTCCTCATGCATACACATGGATGTGTGTACCCACACGGATTCATAAACTCCTCCCACATATAATAAAAATTAAAATTCTTTATAAAAATCTAAAAAAACAGAGAATAGCAAACACATATCTAAATTTAAGTCATAATATATACCATTGTGTTTCTTTGCCTCATCTCATATCAGAAGGATTTAAGTACCCAGGATGAAAACCTTGAGTTTTGTTCCCTGTGTCTGAGGTCCTATAATATAGGAAAGTTTTAAGAGGAATCCAGTTCCCTAGTGGCTCTTAGGAATCAAATTCATTATAACTGCTGGCAGGGGGCTGGAATCTGGGATGTGAGGCTTGATCTGAGAACATGGCTGTGGATTCCAAATGTACTGAACTTCAAGCTTCAGCACCAAGGTCAGCTACCAGACTTGGGCTCCAGAGTTTAATTCTACCACTGTTTAACCCATATAAGGGGGAAAAACTGTCTTTCTGCTTAAGCAAATTCAATATTTGTTCCTGGAAAGTATTAGGGCAAAGTTTTCTCCGTTATTTCCCCCTTTTTGGTGGGTGGATGGGGTTATAGTTTCACTGTAACTGCCCAGCCAGTTAAGTTGCCTGAACCGCAGGCATGAAAGACCAGGCTTTGTGAAATAAACATGTCTGTATTGAAGGTGAACAAAAATTACATTAGCAGAGTAGCTTGCCTTGACTGACAAAACTCGGTGGAAGATCACAATATTGGAATAGATTTTGAAACCTTAGAACTAGAAGGGACCTTAGAAACCATCTAAATCACTGTCTACATCATACAGATTCTAGAAAAAGAGCAACAAAACACCCAGGGTGTTGAAAGGAGCTAGATTACATGGCTGAGGGTTAGGATCTTTTTTCCTGGAGATGTTGGAAAGTTCCTTATGCTTACAGGGGATGCCTTAATTCAACATTTCTGGAATGGTTGTCAAAGCAAAGTGATTTTGTACTCAGATGTGCAGACACTAAGGAAACCTAGTTCTCCTGTTGCTTCAGAGTTTCTTGTCATGTTGTCTAGGAGTCACAGTTGACGCTGCCTTGCAAAACGTTAATGTTAAGGAAGATATGTTCCCTGTGTCACCAAGCCAAATCCCAGATGTGCATTTCTTTTATAAGTAAGTGAAAGTATTTCTTCCTGTGACTATTTTTTTTTTAAATAAAGATCTCATACATCTGAATCTGTAGATTTCAGTTCTTATTCTGGGTTATAATTTCCTAGTGATGAGAAAGAAATACGATGTTGCTTCAGGGTGTCTAGCATGGCAGGTTGTGATTAATGGATAATAAAAATGTGAGCATTTTATGGCTTGGCAAAAAGTGAGAAATGTGGAATATTTTGAGAGTCCTATATGATTCCTTACTTGCATGTGTGCATTCACGCATGCACACACATACAGACACAAATACACACACTCTTTGAAGTTAAGCAATCAGGAGACTTTCGCTCATGGCCTAAGCAGTAATTACTTCTTATTCACACATCAAAACACCAGCCAGATGTTTTGGTATGACTGACCCCTGTTTCTTCAAAAAGTTTTTTAAAATTGTGATTAGAATTATAGTAATTTTACTAAATGCCTTAATGATAGGCCATCATTTTACCTGGGAAAATTGTCTACTTCACATAGTCAGTGAAACCAATACACTGAATTTGAGTTAAGTTACAGATTAGTAACCCTTAACGCATTTTTCCCTTTTTGTTTATTCATGGAGCAGGAAAGCCATTTTGTACATGACACTCTTGTCCTGGTCATCTGTATCATATCTGATCTTTAATCTAGTCCCTGCTTTGTAATAGGTCTTCCACGGCCACCACATCTTGTATTAATGGCCGATCGACTGCTGTGAAAATGCGGTGTAATCCCATGAGACCTGGTGCAGGTGTGATTTCAGTCCCCAGGTATTCACTTTTACTATGCGGTTATTCAATGTTGAATTTCTCTTTAGACTCAAAGCTGTATGGAAAATTACTATTAAAACATATTCTTATGGAAATAAAACAGAAAGAGAACAAAAGAACCAGTGCATTTGTTGTAGGGATATGCCAGGGCATGGCTTAAATGAACAGGATCTTGTCAATGTCACTGCCTTCCAGGCTCTTTAGTGACATCCCCTGTCCCTTTTGTCTTCAGTGTCTGACTCTCTTCAAAATGATTTAGGCAGTAAACAACTGATTACACTGTTTGTATTCTTGTATTTGTTCTCACTGTTTATCAGTTTCCTTTACTTGGTTAGGAACGATCCTGGTTCCTAGAACTAGATCAACAATTAACTGCCTGGTTATTAAGTCCCTGGACTCAGTAATCTAGCCTCTCTCTGAGTCATGATTCCTTTGTCTGCAAGAGAATGGGTCTTGAAGACAATGTTCAGATCCATTTTCAAGCTCAGATTTCTGAGTAATTATAGCAGAATCATCAAGGTAAATCTGACCTGTAGAACATAATGCAGAATATTCAACTGATTGACATTGAGGTCCAGCTCTCTGTGGTCTGTATTTGATATGTCCTGTTAATTTTTAGTGGGAATACTAGAACATAACTCCTAGGCTCCAAAAACTATTAATTTGAGTATAGCCTACTTTCCCCACAAGGAACACTTAAGCGTCTCAGTATTTTCAATGTATTGTTCAGCATATTTAATATTGTTAGAGTTAAGGAACCTTTTGATAATAGTTTGCTTATCAATTCTCTATTCAACTCAAAACCATCTATTTAAAAATTATTTATTTTTTTTCTAATTTTACTGCTTGAGAGATTTTAAAGCCCTCCTGTTTCTCTCATACATAGATTAGAGAACATTGTTCTATACTGTAAACTACTGTATATTCTAGCAATAGGAACACAAATAACAGTAATTTTGGCCTATTTGGGGATATACAGGCACACTAGCATTCGCTTCTCACCAGCTACATCTCTTGGTTTGCATAGGTCAATTAGTTATTTCTTTCACCTATTTAAGGTGAGAGAAGAATGTGATGAGAAAACAGAGGCACAGATGGTAGATAGAGGACCAGGGAGAGATGGATGCTCTTGGACTTCAGGGCATCCCACCATCATCTCCCAGCTGGAGTGACCACAGCAAACTAGGGTCTTTATGGAAAGATACATGCCAAGACTCCAGACACAGAAGCATGTCTCTTTGCTCTGGTGTTCCTCTGGGTAGTTTGGAGTTCTTGTGCTCGCTATATTTACTATAGCCCCCCCTGAGGGCTAACCTCTCTGGATCTGGCCTGCAGAGTCCATCTGGGTGGCTTTAAAGTTTCCTCCAGATCTCTGACTCAGGCAGATGGTATCCTAAAGACCTGGCATTGCCTGCAGAAAATAAATCATCCTCTGGTTCTGCCAGGATACATTTTGATATCTTACCATAAATAAAACATAGCCTCATGGGGTTAAAAGATGGCATCTCATGAGGATGTGAAGTTTGTCTTTACCTACGGCAAGCTTTACCTCTATGGGACTTTACTGTGTTCACTGTGGTTTCTCAGGATTGCCTGCAGCAGAAACCTCAGAATATCTATTGTTAAAATTTATTTCAGAGTCTCTGGGTTTTAAGCACTGGAGTATTTCTGAAAACAGAGAGCAGCTGTGAGGCATATTAAAATTGGAGGGCCATTTCTGTTGATGTACTTGGCATAGGCTTTACTTGCTCTGCTCTCCAGAGACAGGTTCTGTTGTCATTGTTTGCATCTTGGGCTTCTGAAAAGCTGATTTAAAACGTAGTATTCATGGCAGAGTCCTTCACCCAGATCTTGATAAAATTCATCTGTAGTTGTGATGTACACTAAGGCTACCAGACAGAGGCTCTAGGGAGCTAAGGAGTCCCAGTCACACGCGTGCTGACCTTCAGTTTTCTCTTGAATGAATTTCCCATCAGGGCACAAGGGGGAGCCCAAGGACCAGAACAGGAAAAATAGCACCTTGTCCCCAAATTAGGTTTATTTTATTTTATTTATTTAGGTGCAGGACTGAATAAAGATTTTTGACTAACAGGAAAATAATAGACCAGTTTCTCAGACTACTTTTGAGGAAGACTTGTTTTACATCTTTTTGGAAGCTTTAAAATCTCCAAGGAAAAGAAGCTAACCAGACACCTACTCTTGAGATGACTCTTGCTGACCAGGAAATCTCAAAATGAGACCTTGACAGTATTGGTACATCGGGAACTATTCTTGGCCAACCAGGCAAAAGTGACTTCAGTATTAGTAATGTCATCTGGGTCTTTGAATCTTGGTGGTCAGGATGACATCCTAAAGACCCTCAGCTCCTGTGAAGTGAAAAGTCTGGATAGGGAGAAGCAGGGAGTTCTGCTAAGTGTGGACCTGAGATGCAACATGTTACCTGGACTTGGGTTTTATCTGCGATTAGAAACTTCAACCTGTCTGCTTGATCTGGCAAATATATGTATGTGGTTCCTAATGGTAGATGAAAACTGGACAGTGTAAGTATCCATGGCAGATAAAATCTGACAGCCTCAGGTGACTTCTGAGAGGTATTTTTCTAACGAAGTTTGCTGCTTGGGCACATACTAAATTTCTTCTACAAAGGACTGCTAATAGCTCTAAATAAATCTATATTGAGAAGCCATTGGCTGGCTTCTTAAATCTCCAGTCAAATCTTTTGTTAGGGATAATGCATACCTCAGCACTGTATCTGAGAACTGCCCTTTCAACGGTCCGATAAATTTGAGTTAGTAAAAAGATTACACACGTGCCTTCTTAGAAAACAGGCTCTGATATCAGGTCTGTTGTGATCTGGAAGGTCCTCCTTGCAGGAGGCATTGAACCTGAGGTTGTGTAGCTGCTGAGTACCAACCACCCTTGGGATGGAGCAACCTCTTAAATGGCTCTTTTTCTTCCATGACAAAAATGCCTTTTCAAAATGCCACCCTCCTTCAGTCTCTCGTAAATGATTTGTCAAGAAGCACAGTAAATAAAGAGGCAAACAGCAGCTTTATCCCAGGGCAGGGCTCAGCAGATCTGCGCGTTCCTGGTATGTTCTCTGAACTGAATTGCCTTCTTTAAACATTCATCGTTAACATTCACATGAAAGCATCGTCTTCTCCCTCTTTCCTTCCTCCCAGTTTATGAATATACTCAACTGCTTGAGCTGTTTATCAGTCAGCCTAAAATTGCTTTGTGAAATCCTCTTGCAGAATCCAAACTCATTTCATTATCAAGATGGCCTCTGAAGATACTGCATCTCACCAAAGGAATGCTTCTCAGTTCTGCCCTGACAGTGTTTGAGAGTTGAATACTCTGGGGATTTATGCCACAGGCTCAAATTTAGTCTTTATATCAAAGTCATCAGGTTTATTGGAATCTAATGCAGCATTTGGTTGAGACATCATGGAAGGCCTATTAATGTCAAAAAAATCTATCCATTTGAAATTAAGAGTTAGAGATAGGCTAAATGAATTCCTTATCTTTTCCCTCTGAATCTTCACGAGATAATAGATATCCAAGTCTGAAAAGTAAGATAATGCAAGAGATTAAGGCCAAATATGTTCCTAGAACAGAAATGTACTGATACACATAAAAGCTTTATGAACATTTGAAAATACTCAAAAAGCACTGATTGAAAATGAAAAACCTTTAATTCAAACTTGCCAAAATCATACAATTCAAACATGAATAAGCCACCTTAAGAGATGGATATAATCACACCATAAAACATTCATACATTTTTAGAACAATTTTGAAATAGTGATAATAAAACTGAATTTTCTTCCCACTAAGGAAAACAATCCATAGAGAAAAGAAACTAGGGAGTGAGTTAATTAGTGTGTCCCTGATCTTGAACAAACACTAACTAATGGTAATTAATCTAGATGAATTCTTTAGAAAGGGGAGTCCTTAAAGGTGTGCTTTTGTGTCCCTGAATCTAAGAGTCATAAGTGATAAATATTATGTTCAAATTCAGGTGGTTAGGTCTGAGAGTTTGTGTTCCTCAAATTCATATGCTAAAATAGCATTAAAATGCTAAAAGCCAGCCCAAGGCTACTAGAAAGCGGTTGTGTTGAGAGGCGGTTAGGGTGCAGTGTTCTGAGGACATGAATGAAATTGGGGTACCCCAACGAGCTAGTTATGCCATGTGAGGATACACTGTGAGATTGCACTGTCTATGAAGCAGAGGGCAAGCCCTCACTCAGAAGTGCTGTAAGCTTAGCCTCCCTAGCCTCTACACATCTAAAAAATAAATTTGATATTTTTCAAGCTAATGCATTTTGCTATAACAGACCAAATTGTGTAAGACGTAGTCATATACAATCACACTTATCATATAAAAAAATGAGGCAAGATACCATGTTTTATGGGTCCAACACATGAGAGCCTTCTCCAAATGCCCAGGCTTTGCAACAGAGAAAGGCTGTTTCAGCAGATGCTGAGGCTGAGAGGAATCGACAGCAGCAGGTCAGATAATAGACTGTGTACCCTGGCACGCTTCATAGAGAAGGCTTGATTTGAACTGTGACACTCAATTTATAGCAAAGAATCGAAATTGGGCGCCATACATAGTAAAGAGTAGTTGGGTAAAAGGGTTATAGACTTGGTTCTAAACTGCATTTAACCTAAGTGTATCCTTAAAGAAAACTCAAATCTACCAAGGAGAGGTGATTTGAATTCACAGTGACAGCCTTATAAATGACAGCGGTGGCTAGATTTTTTTTTCTTTCTGTAGTGTCTGTAGTTTGGTCAGTTCTCTAGAAATAGACTCACATTGTTAATAGTCGTAAATTTTTGGTACTTTAAGCTTGCTGGGTCTGCTCTCTCCTTTTATGCGTTAGATCCATCTGGTGAAGATGGAGGCACAGCTTCACCTCTGACAGATTACAGAAATGAGGGGGGGAAGGAGGAGAATTGTCATTTTAAAGTTCAGTTTGAGTTATAGCTTGCATATTTTCAGGAATTTTGCAACTTTAGTTTTTCCCACCGTTTTGTTTACGTTTCTTTACAAGGTTTAGCAGACTTACTCTCCTCTCCCTGTCCTCTTCCCTACCCCATGGTAAACAGTTTGGTCATCCTCTAGTTCACCCTTCCTAGAAAGAGAAATCAGAAAATAACGTGAGGAGGAGAGATTTGAGCTGGACAATTTTTGCTAAATGATCAGAAACAAAAATTACTTTAAAAATGGAAAGTCATGGTTATATTGGAATCTCTTTCCAACTGGGAATTCAAAGTTTTAAAAACTGCTTTTCCTGACCTAGAAGAATACAAGGAGAGTGGTTAATAGGTATATCTTTACTTATTATATTTATTTTTATTTCAAGCCTCTGATTATTAGTCTGCATTTATTATTTGTTTTACAAATTGGTGAATTAAGGCAGCTAATTACTAAGGTTTTTTTTTTTCCTGAGAAGAAATTTACTAATATTGTTATTCCTGATAAAAAATACTAGGCCTCTATTACTGCATCACATAAGGATTGTTTATTTGCATTTACATTAGATCTATCTCATCTACAACACAGACACTTCAGAAAGACTTTTTTGTGCTTATATTTTAGGATGTCTTGGAATGTATTTAGTTAACCAAGAATATTAAAATTTGCTGGCATCTATAAAAATACAGTTTTGAATTGTATATAGCTATAAGCTTTTGAGTGTAATGGAGACTTTTGTAGCTCTTGGTGAGCTTGACTCAGGGAACTAGGGTGCCACATGATCAATGGTCACCAATGCTACTCTGATCCAGCAGCTTCTAAGTTCTTTGTCTCACACCCAAGAATATGGAACCGGGGATAAGGAGTGAGCAGAGTGGAAGTGGATTAATAAAGGGAAAGTGATTTAAAAAATTCACAAGAGTTGGGAGATCTCAAAGGGAGAAACACTGCCCAGTTTCCCTTCCCAGTGAGCTTTTATAGTTCTTATGGCCAAAACTGTACACCAATAATCTTTACTGGGATTGGTTAGAGACATGCACAGCCTGATGTGGCTCCCTTGGCCCAACTGTTCAACGTGAAAGTTACTCACCCATTGATGATCTAGCACAGACTCTGTCTTTGCTGCCTGTTTGGGGGTCACCACAATGTCATTTACAGTTAAAGGGGAGGATGAGAGAAGCTGGAAGAATGGGGACACACACTGCTCCCTTACATCTCTACCAATCTCAAAGAGCCCATCTATCCCACGACTTCAAAAAGAGGTGAGGAGACTGAAAAGCATAGGAAGCTCTCAGCAAACACCGGGCTGGGAAACACTAGATGAAACACAGAAAAATTGACTGTTAGATTTGTAAAGGAAACAACAGACTCTAGTTGGAGTTCTGGGAAAAACAGTAAAGAAAGTGGAGAATCCCCTAGTCCCCTTACTCTGGGTCCATAAACAAAAGGAAAATCTCATGAACAAAGAGCAAAAATAAAATTTTCAGTAAGAGGGCCACACGCTTTACAAAGCCAGCAACAGGAAGCCACTTAGTGGTGCTGGCTGCAGCATGGCCTATTATGCTGGGACAAGGTAGGAGTGGATCCAAAGAGAGACCTGAATCTAGCCGCTCCACCAGGAGGAGGAGAAGACTCTATAGGTCCACATTCCAAAACTATACCCCCTCCTCCACACTAAGTGCAGGTTCTCCAAAGAACCACAGAACCACACATACAGTCCAGGGGAACTGACCTGAACTGGAACTCAGTTGCACATGTATACTCAAACTGATTGTGGTAGAAAGGCAGCTCAAGACAAGAATATCCGGCTGTCAAGTTAATTGCAAATGTGTTGGCCGTATCAGAGCCTTAGGCATTGAAATCTGCCTGGGGAAAGTGAGACCATACAGAGCATAGAGACAGGAGATAGACATGGTGGGTGGGGCTTTACCTTGAAGTCAAGTCTGTGTTTCATGAAAAGGGGGAATTCAATTACAGTTAGAACTTCACTGGGATGGTGGAGACAGTCAGATATCTAGGGCTTGCCAGCCAGTCTGTCTAACCTACATGGAGAGCTCCAAAACACTGGGCTGCCATAGCTCAAAGTAAACTGGATGGTGTGGGGGGCCTGCCTCCACTTTTTCCCCCAGGGTACTCTTGAGCAGGGAGAAATGAGAAATACTTAGATAGAAATATAGAGGAGAGAGACAGAAACATAGGATAGCCTTGGGAAGGCCTGGGTCAAAACCCATCAGTCCCTTCTAGCTCTACTAAAGGACTTTTAAAGGAATGCCAAGGGGTGGAGCAAAAGAACACCCCCCCCCACCCCTGGCAGCACAGCCAAGTGCAGACCATCCCAAACACCTGCTGACCACACATGTGGTCAAGCCATCCCCTAAATGCAGCCCTGCTGTGTAAAGCAAGCTCAGCTCTCACTAGGAAGCTTTTGTGGGCTCCCACAGGATGGTACCTGAGGAACAACACTTAAGGCTGTCCTCTGACATTTGTATGCATGCACTCACATGTGCACCCACATGAACCCACACAATAAAGTAGTTAATAGGTTGAACAAACAGTTCACAAAAGATGAAGCACAAATGGCCAATACATATATGAAATAATGTTCAAGATCCTTAGCCATGAGGGCATTGCAAGGTTAAAACTACATTGAAATTATATCTCGCCCCTGTTAGAATAGCTGTCACTAAGTAAACAATGAATGCAAAGATGTATGGAGAAGGGAATCCTTATTCACTTTTCTGTGAATATCGATTAGCCCAGTGACTTAATGAAAATCAATGTGGAGGTTCCTCAAAAAACTAAAGATAGAACTGTCATATGACTCAACTATACCACTTCAGGGTTATACACCTTAATGACTGTCAATTAATGTACCACACAGTTATTTACACACCTACATTTGTTGGAGTGTTATGTACACTATCCAAGATGGAAACATCATGATACATGTACACATTGGAGTTTGATTCAGCCCCAAAGAACAGAATTAAGTTGTTTGTAGGAAAATAGCTACAAATGGAGATCATCACTCAAAGCAAAATAAGTCAGATTCAAACATAAACATTCGATATTTTTCTCTTATTTCTAGCTTCTAAATTTTATGTAGATAAAGATTATAGAAATGGATGACAAGAAAGGAGAAGTTAGGCCACAAGGGGAACGAAAGAGAATATTTGGGAGTGGGTGAAAATGGAAGGTGATGATCAAAGTGCTATTGTATTGATATGTCTTCATGAAACCCATCAATGTGTACAGTTAACATACCAATACAGTTTATGTTAAGGCCTTTAATAGGGAGCACATGTTTTTATTTTTATTGTTTTGTGTCTATCTTTTAGCTAATGGATATTCAGGAGATCTACGCTCAGCATTAGCCATGGTCACAAAGAAGCTGCAGGGAAAACCTCTAGTCACATGGACTGATTTTTGGGACTAGAAGTTAAATAGACAAATTAGGAGAATAGTCTCTAGATTTTGCACATTCATAAAAATAGCTGTTTATACCAGAACGTTTTCAGATAGATTCTGGTTCAGTTGGAATATATACAGCAATTACACATTAATTTAGAGTAAATGCTGTTTATCTCTTCCTTGGTCAAAGAAGCAAGACAAAGTTGGCTCAGAAAGCAGGGATTCATAAAGTAGTCACTCAGATTCTGCCTATGATTGCTCTGTGCATCTACCCCAGGTCTACATTATTATCCCTTTAAGTCATCATCAGTCCAGGGAGACCCAAGATTGTACTGGAGCACAGAGTGTTGTGTTGACCTGATGGTTGGTTGGTTCACTTAAGAAATTTTTGTTCTCCTGCGGTAGTAGACCCTGGTTCTCTCCCCAGATTCTCTCCCCCAGGGTATGTTGTCTTTGATAGAAATGATATTCCACTTGGTATCTGAGGCTTAGGGCTCTGCCTCCTGACTGTCCTCATTGCTTTGCCCTGGATGGTCCAGCAAGAGTGACTTTTCTATCAGTTCATCAAGCCATTCTATCCCTTTGGTAGGAAGTTCTTTACTTCCTTCTGTCTTACTCCTCCTAAGTGTTCTAGACTCAGCTTAGATGCTCTGACTTCCAAGAAACATTTCCAGAAGCTTTTATTTCAGTTACTATCTGTCTGTCTCCTAAAGTTTCTAAGAAAACAGCTTGTGGCCAGTGAGATGGCTCAGTGGATAAAGGTGCCATGTAGTGGCCAAGCCTGATAGTCTGAGTTTGATTCTTGAAATCAATATGGTAGGAAAGAACAGAGAGAGAGAGAGAGAGAGAGAGAGAGAGAGAGAGAGAGAGAGAGAGAGAGAGAGAAGGGGGAGAGAGAGAGACATACACCCACACAGACACACAGACAAGTAATTCTTCAAATTCTTAATAGAAGTATATAGTCATGACCACAACAAATTTCAGATCATTTTCATCATTTCTCAAAGAATCTCTGAACCTTTTGACTCTCATCTTTGTGTTGTAAGTTTTCCTGTGCCCCAGCTGGCTGGCAACCTGGACAAATCTCTCCCATTCACATCCCCCAAATAAACACACAGAGGTTTATATTAATTATAACTGCATGGCCATCAGCTCAGGCTTATTACTGACTAGCTCTTACACTTAATTTAACCCATAATTCTTATTTATATTTAGCCACATGGCTTGGCACCTTTTCTCAGTCCTGCCTTGTCATCTTACTTCCTCTGTGTCTGGCTGGCGACTCCTGACTCTGCCCTTCCTCTTTCCAGAATTATCCTCGTCTCTTGCCCTGCCTATACTTTCTGCCTGGCTACTGGCCAATCAGCATTTTATTTATCAATCAATCAGAGCAACACATATTTGCAGCGTACAGAATGACATCCCATAGAACATCTTCCTGTATATTAACCCTCTTCCAAACCCTAAGCAGCAAACCATCTGTTCTCTGTCCCTATTCTAGACTTTCATATGGATAGCATCATGTAATACATATCATTTCTAACTACTTTTCCACTTAACATAGTATTTTTAAGGTTCATTCAAATTGTGGCATATATCATTACTGCATTCCTTTATATAGCCAAGTAAAAGTCCATCAGACAATTACACTTATCCATTCATCCAATGCACATTTGGGGTGTTTCCACTATTGGTCATTCTGAGTGATGTTGCTGTGGACATTCATTACCAACCTTTGTGTGGAATACATTTTATTCTTCTTGGGTTTATATCTATGAGCAGACTTGCCTGATTATATGATACATTCATGTTTAGTTGTTTGAAGAAATGCAAGACTCTCTGAAAGTAGAGGGGCTATTCACATTCCTGTCTGCAATGTATGAGGGTTCCCTTTTCTTCACATCCACCCTGTACTTGACATTATTTGTCTGTTTTATTCTAGACACCCAAAATGGTAGCATGAAGAGCTATCATTCTAGTTTCAGCTCCTTTAGCCGTTTTCTGTTTTCTACAAGTGTTTCCTCAGCATTAACACACCACCACCCAGTATGCTTTGGGAACTTCAGTATTGATTGGAGTGGATTGAGTGCATTAAAAAGGCTGCTGTTTCTTTAACATTTCAGCAAGTGCCCAGCTGGCACCTGTGATGGCTGTGCATTCTACTTTCTATGGGAGAGTGCAGAGGCTTGCCCTCTGTGCACAGAACATGACTTCCATGAAATCGAGGGAGCCTGCAAGAGAGGACTACAGGTGAGGACTAACCTATACAGGCATCCTGAACAGATGTCGACTGCTATTCCCATGTCCGTGAAAAAACAGATTTCTTTGGATGCTAAAGCTTCAAAATTGAACAAAAATAATGATTGCAAAAAAAATACTTCAGTGTGTATCTTTTAAAATTCTAAACATTTAATTTTTAAGGACTGTTTCAGTCCTATTTCTTCCCCTATTCTTTTTAGTTTTCCACTTTGTATTGACCAGGCATGCACTTCCACTATTCTGTAAGTATTTCAAATACAGATGTGTATGGTTTGCAGAATGTAAGTCCTTTACACATAGCTGAAAGAAGCAAAAAGGCTTCATAGCTTGTGAGAAAAGTACTCTTATCAAATTGAGATCTTAAAAGTCTATACCTGGTTCTAAGTATGTGTTAAGCATCATATCTAACATTATGCAGTAATAAAGATTTGAAGCAATACAGTGTTATCAGTAAGAGAAATGCTTTTGAATTTATCACCAAATTTATCTTAATCCTGTTCCAAATCCCCTTCTATGCTGGAAGAAGGAACCGTCCAGTTGCTGTGTCAGCTGTCTGTCTGTTCCTGGTGATACCTGATCAGATGATTGGATCAGGCTTTCTAATGAATAGTTTCAGAGTAACTAAGAACTTTTCCCCAGTTACATTCTTTCTTTGACAGTATCTGAGGAGCTGACTGAATAGTTTCGCATTTTGGGTTTACATACATCATTATGATTTTGAGTTCTTGAGATGCTTAGAATATAACCACTAGACAACGGAACTTTTTAATACATCTCTCATTCATACACACTTGATAAAGCTGTCTATACTTTCACATAAACCTTTTTGGTGGTGTTGGTAGGATGTGTTTCAGATGAGGTCCACATGTGCTAGAGTTACATTTACGCTGGTTTACATTTAGGCGATGGTGAGCCTAAGTGTGCCTCTGCATTTCGCACTCCTCACTCTTATAAAAAGTAATTTATTGATTTTCAGTGCAATAAGAATGACAACAGTTGTCATGAACTAAAAGCCACAGGATCACTAATAATCCTTTCTAAGAAAACATGCTGAAAGATTATATTTGAAACCTGACTGAAACTTCTCCTCATAGTAAACCATTATCCTGTATATTAGTTCATAACTAATAGTAGAAATGTGTCTATGCACATAAGACATAAAGCAAAACATGGCTTGATCCTTTTGTTGGAGTGTAGATAAAGTGAGTAGCATACACCAGAAAATTTAATGGTGAGCCAGACATAAAACACAATATCCCATGTCATTGGATTTAAAGATCATGTAAATAGCTACTGGTCATAATATATACTAAGCTATAGAAGGAAGAATGCACTGAACTATGATTTCTGTATTTGATCTGCCTCTTTTTATCACTTTACTTTTTAAAATGCTTGGTAAGACCCCATGTATCTGCTTTATTGTTCACTAGTTAATTGTCACTGCTATTTAGGGCACATTGACATTGCTTTAGGAATTGAATCATCTACTTTGGGTTAGTGCGAATGCTTGGTATAGGTAGTGATGACCCTGGATCATCAAAATTTAAGGAAAATAGCCCAAACAAAATGCCAAAATGGAATGATTTCTTATCAACTTCTTTAGCGTGTAGTAAACCCCTCTAATGTGACAGTGCATGTCTTGGTTTGACTTTTGCACCTTAATTCATTATTTACTTATTTTCTATATATCTTTCCTTTCTTCCTAGATATTCTTTAATATTAACTGAATAGGGAATATCCTTTATGCTTATGATAAGCATAAGTTAGTGAAACTCTTTTCTTCTATGTGATAAGTTGACCCAGTACCAATTTTGGCTTTTACAGTTCAATTCTACTCTCATTTCTAATCTCATCTATGGTCTCATTTATTTGTTTTAAAAGGAAACATTGTATGTATGGAATGAACCCAAGTGGTGCATTAAAGGAATTACTTTGCCTGAGAAAAAGTTGTCAACCTGTGAAACAGTTGACTTTTGGCTGAAAGTGGGAGCTGGTGTGGGGGCATTCACAGCCGTTTTGTTGGTGGCTTTAACGTGCTACTTTTGGAAAAAGAATCAAAAGTAAGTAACCTCATTGGATTATCTTATAAGAACTAGAAAGTCTGCTTATGCTGTGAGA
>CABHPH010126049.1:0-21893 GCA_902168325.1 Peromyscus nudipes
AAGCAACAATTTTAATTCTTTTTAACTCAGCATCTAAAAAAGCCACTGGAAATTCTGGAACATTGTACTGAAAATTAGGATGATGATGAATTCAGTTTGGTAACATACAAATGCCACTATCAATGGAATGATGTAAGTAAGGATTTGGAATGTGACAAATCTTTGAAGGCTGCTTAACTAAAGTCAAAGTGATGCTATTAACAACAACAACAACAACAACAACACCAACAACACCAACAACAAAAGAGTTGGGAGAGACAAAGAACCACAGACTCAGCAATTAATTGAATGTCTGATAAACAGGAAAGACAGAGACAAATCAGAGTGAAACTTAACCTTGGTATTTTTATGAAAATGACATTTTTAAATAGCAATTGTGGAATTGGCTTTATCCTGCTGCTCATTTAGATTACAACAGATTCAGAAGATTTTTTTTAAAAAAAGAAACAACTTTAATTTTCTAGATGAATTTGAATGTTCTAGAACTGATAAGTGAAGTAAAGCACTCGACCTCAGTTGCTACACAATACTTCAGTGATCACTATGGCAGGACTAATGTTTCTTTATTAAACACTGCATATGTTCATTCTTTCCAGGACATTGATGTGGATTTAAAAAAAAAACACAATGAGGCTTTTGTCTCTATAACTAAAAATTCCATGATGTCCATTTCTGTTGTAAGATATTTGATTACATTGTATAAAGATATAAGTCACTGTGATTGGTTTAATAAAAACCTAAATGGCCAATAGCTAGGCAAGAGTTATAGGTGGGATTAAAGGTGTGTGTCACCACCACCACCACCACCACCACCACCACCACCACCACCACCACCACTACCACCACCACCACCACCACCAGCATTCCAGAGGCAGAGGCAGGCAAATCTCTGTGTGTTTGAGGCCAGCCTGGTGTACAGAACTAGTTCCAGGACAGCTAGGGTTGTTACACTGAGAAACCGTGTCTTAAAAAAAAAATTAAAAAAAAAAAGAGATATAGGTGGGACTTCTAGACAGAGGGAGTTCTGGGAAGAAGAAAGGGGAAATCACCAGCTGGATGCAGAGGAAACAGGACATACAGGAGGAGAGGTAAAAGTCACAAACCACATGACAGATTAATAGAAATGGGTTCATTTAAGTTATAAGAGTTAGTTAGAAACAAGCCTAAGCTAAGGTCAAACTTTCATAATTTATAAGAAATCTCCATGTCATCATTTGGGAGCTGGTGGGACAGAGAAAGACTTGTTACACATTTCTATAAAAGGAGTTGTTCAGTTCTTGTTTTCCTTAGTCTGAGACTAATCTGCACAGTTGATGATACTTGTAATCCTACTCAAACAGCCAGCTGTCTTTGCTACTGTGGACTCTGAGTGTTGGATTCCCTCTTCCCATCTTATATGATGATGGATGCCCTTTTCTTGCTTCCCTCTCCCTGTGGACAGTGACTACTGTCAGCAGCATGGCCTAACATGACTGGTGTCATACCCCATAATGATAACTATACAAAAGCATACATGACACAGAAAAGAAAGGGCAGCAGCAGTCACAGAAGAGGCCTGCTTTGCAATGTACAAATCAAGAATTCTTTGATTTTAAAATACAATTGTAAGACTTTGAAACACATCCTTTTTCACAGATGTCTGAATTTATTATAAGCATGACTACTTTGTACTCTATCTTCCAGATTTCCAATTAAGAAAGATTTTGTGGAAAGCATTTTCTCAGACTAATTTTGAGCCACAATCTGACCTGTTTATTATAGCCATATTGCCTTTACATGTGACACATTTTCTATTATATCAACATGTCTATTAGTGATTCATTCTTTTAGAACCAGTTAAAAATTGAGCTTCAGTTGTAAGAAAGAAGGTGGTGGTCTTAATATGTCCCCTAGTAACATGAAGATCTCCCAAACTTCAAATCGGTGCATTTTTTTTCTATTACTCAGTTTGTTGGGGGCGGGGGTGGAGATAGACAAGCACACATGGAATTTAGATTTCTATTTTCTATTTCACCTGGCATTACTTCTAACACCGAAATTGACCAAATAATAGTCAATTAAGTTGACTGCTGTCACTGTACTTGTGAAAGAAACAGTAAGTATAGGAGCTGCCTCCCAAAGGCAGTTGCAGTAGGCAATGACTTATTTATTATAGAGATTTGTGTGCATGCAAGAAAACAGATCTAGAATGCTTGCCTGACAGCTGACTTTTATGAAAAGGACATTTGAGAGTGATGACACTATAAACTTCCTTTGTGACTGTACCAATAAATAAATAAATGAATAAATAAATAAGTAAATGGACCTGTAAGAGAACAGAAATTAAGAGTTTATTTTCATAACACATATTTTTACAAGCATTATTGGCTTGAGATGGCCAACAATTGGGCAGGATATCTCAGAATTACAACAGACTATATTTTATACATTTTATGAAGCTACCTAACAGAAGTGTCTTATTCATTTTGCTAAGAAACATTTTGAATCACATTTAGTCCATACAAGTACACTTATTACATTTTACTTTCTTTTTCCTTAAAATTGTATTTTGTTAATTTTTATTTTATGTGCATGAGTGTCTTGTCTGCATGTATATAATTATACCATGTGTAAGCCTGGTACATAAGAGAGATCACCTGGAACGGGAGTTACAGAAGATTGTTAGCCATGATGTTGATGTTGGGAACCCAACCTGAGTCCTCTGAAGAGTGGCAAATTCACTTAATCACTGAACCATCTCTCCAGTCTCATTTTTTTGGGTTACTTTTTAAACTTTTCCTTTTTTGGGAGTTCATTATTTTCTTAGGTTTCCTCTGTTTTTTCTCATTTGTATTTTTTCTATACCCTTTACCTGTTTTTTTTCAATCTGTTCTTTAACCACAACAATAACAACAAAAGCAGCAACAACAACTTCTTTTTAAGGGAATAAGATATAGTGTGTTCTAGAGACGTTTTGAGTGATCAGGGCTATAGAACAGACAGGTTACCCCAAATTCCATGTTGGAACATGGAAACAATTTCATGACATTTTATACTTTTACAGAACAGAGGAAGTCATGAATCAAGGCAAGTCTAAAATACATTGGTGGCTACATCAGAGAGGCAGGTATAAAGACAGGGGACACTTTTTAGTAGGCTCAAGAGGCTATCAGATGACATTCTTAGCTTTTAGGTCAGTGGAAACTTCTGGAATGGTTTGTATTAGACAGAAGATGTTATTTCCAACACAGAGGTGGACAAGGAATGGTTGTTTCAAGGGTAAAGCTATACTAAGATAAGATGACTAGCCCTGGGACCTGCAACATTTCAGTCTTTCCACAGTACTGAATTTCTAACCAGTCAGTCTCTGCAGACACAGCTTCCTTCTAGGATTCCTCATTCACAGTTCTTCCTATAACATCTTGTGCTTGCAGGGACCACATAGTATCTATTAAATACTTCAAGGTCTCTCATAGCTAAGAGGGCTCACTTTTAGGATCTGATGTAGATGAGGCTGAGTAGTGGGCACTGTCCTTCACTTTCTTTTTTGATCTCACAGCACTTTACCTATGGCTTGTTTTTCTTCCTTAGAATATTTAATTCTTTTCTATTAACTTCCTGAATCACTTCTTTTATCATTATAGTAAACTAGATAATAAAAGGAAAGCTTAAACATGTTCATGTTTACCACTATCTGAAATGCAGACTAGAAACTAAGAAACCTGAGTTCTAGTCCCCACTGTCATTAGCTTGCTTATGCTTTGCAGGAAATGACTTCACCCTCCCTTGATACTGGTTTTCTTACATAAAATGAAGGACTTAGATCTAAAGATCTGTAATAGTCCTTTGTCTCTACTATTCCTCAACAATGATTTGTCAGACGTTTGTGGTGATATTGTGTTCCCCAATATATCGTGCACCCTAATAAATTTATCTGGGGTCAGAGAACAGAATAGCCACTAGATAGACATAGAGGCCAGAAAATGATGGCACACACACCTTTAATCCTAGCATTCCAAAAGCAGAGATCCATCCAGATCTCTGTGAGTTTAAAGCCCCACTGGAAACAGCCAGACATGGTGACTCACGCCTTTAATCCCAGGAAGTGAGCCTTTAATTCCAGGAAGTAATGGCAGAAAGCAGAAAGTTATATAAGGCGTGAAAGCCAGGAACTAGACTGGTTAAGCTTTTAGGCTTCTAGTAGCAGTTCAGCTGAGATCCATTCGGCAGAGGACTCAGAGGCTTCCAGTCTGAGGAAACAGGATCAGCTGAGGAATTGGTGAGGCGAGGAAGCTGTGGCCTGTTCTGCTTCTCTGATCTTCCAGTGTTCACCCCAATACCTGGCTCCAGGTTTGTTTCTATTAATAAGATCTGTTAGGATTCGTGTTACAGACATTACACAGGATAACAATCATGTATGCCAATTTGAGTACACACAAACTGTACTGTAGACCCTGGATTGTAAATTGATCCTATTAGTCCATAATACATTAACTTGCTGTTGTTCCTCTACTCTTGGATGTTGGGAGTGTCGCCATTCACAGTGTACATTTCCAAGGAAAGAGACAATTTCTGATTCACCTCAGGATCTCCAGTAATGACTACAGTGTTTGGAACTTCTTACATCTATAACATAAACTACTCAATATCAATGGGTTTGCCTACTTAGTTACCAACAAAATATAGTTTATTGAATATGATATTTTTCTGAGAAAATGGAAAGACTGGTGAGAACAATACTAACTCAGGACGAGATCTGACTGACTCATAAGGGAATCAATGTTTACCTCCTAAACAATTCACTAGAACTTACTGCTAGAATTTTATGTAAGAATGTACTGACTGCTTATGTGACTATAATTTCATTCCTATGGAAAATTGTGACTTTGTGGTCAAAGGTTTAAAAAAATTGCAACTTTTGGAAACATGAAAAGAAAGTTATAGAAATAATAAAAAATTCTAATAACACATTTCCACCCCTCAAATTCCAGAGGAATAAAAATTACTGCTATGACTTACATTTTCCCCAACAGTAAGATTTTAGTGAAGGAGCTCTATTAAAATCAGTTCTCAGAGTCATAGGCTGATCTTGTAAAGAGCAAAGAGAAAATCTCCAGACCCATTATAGACCTCCAATTAAAATACTGGTATTTGTCTCAGCCACTTTATTTAAAGAGTACACATTCTCTGCATCTTAGATTTTATATTTCTAACACTTAATGATGATTAATTGTAAAGGACACATGTAAGAGTAGAATGCAGCTAAATGATGCATTTGTAATTCATGTGAAACAACATAATTAGTTCTCCAAGGGTTCATCAATATATTATTCTACTAAACAGAATACTTGAAAGTCCCACTTGAGTTTTAAATGCAACATGGAGCCTTTATTTTAAGCATGGTTTCCTCTGTGTAATATTCTCATAATTATTTTCCAGCAACATGAAATATTAGGTTGATTATTTTTATTCTAGCTGTTAGCCCCTCATGCTGCGAAGAAAGCAACTTCATGAATCCATTCATTCATTTCAAGACCAAACTGAGATATTTGGGAGTCATAATTAAAATAAGAAAATGAGGGAAAGATCTGATTTCAAAATAATTACAAGGCAGTAAGTTGAAGGAAAATAACTATTTTAATAGCCTATATTCACTAAAGGCAGAAAATATTCTTATTTCCTCCATGCCCAAATATAAATAATGTATAAATAAATAGAAGTCAGTTTTATGTACCAAGTTTGATTCATGGAAATAAATTACAATCTTCCAATCTACACAGTTTTTAGTATATGCTTTTAAAGAAAGCCATATTCCTCATTTTCATATATGTTAGCATGCAGAAGACAAACTCTTCTTTACTCTGTATATTACATAAAAATAATGTCATTACATGTTTGTTAAACTTCTAGGATTGATGAGAACCACATAGCTGATGTGTTTTACAAATATTCCACATCTTCTGTCTTTAGAAACTGTACAACTTGGAATCTATATGGTGCTGTTCGTACTAGGGATTGAACCAAAGGATGTGCCTTTGATAGGCAAGCACTCTTTCTCTGAGCTCTAGCCTTGAACTACATAGGGGTTTTGATAAAAGGTTGCTTAAGGTCATTTATCTCCTATGCCTTCTAGATTTCCTGGTAATGTAATTTTCATAGACTTTTGTCTGTTTTTAGAAAATCCATGACCTCTAAGAATCGTTTACACTTCTGTACCATGCCCTGACAATGTGGCAATTCCTACAAAAAGGATTCCAATTGGCAAGAATTATGTTACTGAGCACTATACACGTAAGACTTCTATCTCTTATGTTGGGATTTGGGGAAGGATGACAGAGAGAGAGAGAGAATCTGCTAAACTGCTCTCAATATCAGACAGTAGTCACCCTTTGCACAAGCCATTTTCTTTATGAAATGGTGGAAAATACGTTGTAATAAAAAGAAAAGAAAAATGAAAGTGAATTGACAACAATAAAGCAAAGTTGACACCTGACACATTTGTGTGGAAGTAGGGGAGGAAGGTTTAAAAACATAAGTTCAAGTAGTCCCAGAGTTCACCTACATGCAAAGTGACAATTTATTTTAAAAAGAACCATATCACCATATGCCCAAAAGAATAATTTAAGTAAGCGGATAAACCATTTCAGAATGCATCACTTTTCTGCACCCCTACAAAACAAAAACAAAATAAAACAAAACAAACAAACAAAAACCAGTGTCCTTGAATGGCTGCTGTGGAATCAGAGACTATCGTAGTCGAGACTATGTCTAACAGCTGTACTTCTATTCTGTCAACAGAAATAATGGACAGAGAAGTATTATGTGAGAGGAAAACATTTTCTTATTTAGGCTCCTTCTTAGGATATGTAAACTTAGGAAAAAATCAGTCTGCCTCACCAAGTGAGCTAACAACAAGGCTAGAGATTGGAATTCCTTCCCACAGAACATGATGGAAAGTTCAGATTAGCCTCAGAAACTAAATTGCCCTCCTTCTAAAATTCTCCTTAGAAAATGTCTGGCAAAATGACACATATAAACTAGGCATTTATGTATCTTGATGAGCCATGTTTTCCCTTCCTTAAGAGTTTCAAAGAAATATCCTTGAGGCTGAGCAGAGACCACAGGAGTTTTGAAGGATACAGGAAAGGATTAGATATCATAGGTAGTCAGATCGAAAAAAAGGGCTTCAGGAGACCAACTTCAGACAACCAAAGTTGTTTTGTCTATGTTGGACTATAATAGCTGTGGGAATCTATGAGTGGCAAGTACCCAGAGATTCAAATCTAATTAATTAATAATTTGTGTGTACATGAGGGTGTATGGGTCACAGTGCATGTGTGGATGGGATGTGTGGATGCTACAGAAAAACTTGCAGGTGTCAGTTCTTTCCTCCCATTATGTGGGTCCCAGGGGCCACATTCAGGTTATCATGTTTGGTTGTATCTTTACCCACAGAGCCATGTTGCAGGCCCTAGACTCAACAACAAATCAACACACACTACATAGAAAATCTTGTATTTTAGTTAGCACTCATTTTTGCAGTGACTGGGATTTTGTCTTTGGGAATGATGAGAAAGTGCCCTACCACTGGGCTATACCATTAGCCTTTACCAAGCATTTTTACACAACATTGTAACAACAGATAAAATAAGTATTTACTGGAAACCTCTGAATTGTGGTCCTAATAAACAGCTGCCTTATGGTATTACAGTTTGTATAAAGTATATTCTAAACAAGTTCATATACTGAAATCATTGTCACTTGCTGGTGACACTATTTTTGGAGGTTCTGGAAACCTTGGGAAGTATAAACTAGCTTTAAGAAATAGGTCACTGTGGGTTAGAAGTGGAGAGTCTGAGGCCTGTATCTTGTCCGAGGCTCCTCTCTGTCTCTGTGCTTCCTGTTTGCCATGAGATGAGCGGCTTCCGCTACATGCTCCTACCACCGTGATGTTCAACCTCCTCAGAGCAGCCAAGGACTATGGAATGAAAACTCTGAAACTTTGAAATCTTTCCTCCCTCACATTGTTTTCCTCACATATTTGATCACAGAGCTGTAAAGCTAACTAAGCTAAGGTACCTCAGATCACTGAGAGTTGTCCTCTTAAACAGTATCATGTCCAGCCAGTAAGTGGGAGAGCAAGAGAAATTTGCTAAGAACAATTTGCTATGCTAATCACATGACAACATAGGAGAGGCAGTAGAAAGACTTACTTATTCATGTTTCAACACATAGATAAAGATTGATAACATCTGTTTGTGGTTTTGAGTGTTAGTCTGGCTAAGTTGAGGGGTCAGTAAAATAACATTCCCTTGTAAAACTCTGGGGATACGGAGAAAACGGATGCTAGGGAAGTTCCAGGAATCCACAAGGATGACCCCAGCTTAGACTACTAGACATAGTGGAGAGGGTACCTGAACTGGCTTACCCCAGTAATCAGATCAGTGAATACCCTAACTGTCATTATAGAGCCTTTCTCCAGTAACTGATGGAAGCAGATGCAGAGATCCACAGCCAAGCACCAGGCCGAGCTCCAGGAGTTCAGTCAAAGAGAGAGAAGAGGGATTCTATGAGCAAGGGGCATCAAGATCATGATGGGGAAACGTACAGAGACAACCAAACCAAACTAGTGGGAACTCATGAACTTTAGACCACCAGCTTTGGAGCCTGCATGGGACTGGACTAGGCCCTCTGCACAAGCGAGACAGTTGTATAGCTTGATCTGCTTAAGGGGCCCCTGGCAGTAGGATCAGGATCCATCCCCAGTGTATGAGCTGGCTTTTTGTAACCCAATATCTTTTTGGGACATCTTGCACAGCCTTGATGCAGGGGGAGGGGCTTGGACTTGCCTCTACTGAATGTACCAGGTTTTGTGGAATCCCCATGGGAGGCCTTACTTTTTTGGAGGAGGGAATGGGGGATGGGCTGGGAGAGAAGGCTGGCGGGGAGGAGGGAAGAGAGGGGTATCTGTGGTTGGTATGTAAAAGGAATAAAAAATTTCTTAATAAAAAATTTAAAGTAAAAAACTCAAATATTTCTGTAAAAAAGTATCCTTCATCTCTTTTCCATACTAAAGCTATGTTATCCTTCTAATAATAAAAGGAAAGTCAATATCTAGAGTTATTCATTATTGTCCCACAATCAAGACCTTAGGTATCCTTCAGCATGATATTTTCAGAGCCTAAGAATCAAAACACTTCATGCAATTTTTAAAATGGCATGCTACCCAGAAATATAGCTAATGTAGAAGTAATAACAAGGTATGTTACAGAAGAAAAGACATAGCCAAACTGATCCCAGAGTGCCAGCATCATGAGAAACAGAACTCTGACAAACCATTACAAGAATGCTTCACTACTTTGGATCAGCCTCTTGACTCCTCTTAGACATATCTCTGATGTACACTGTCCTCTGCATTGGCGACCAGCCTCTACCCCACTTTTAGAGGAATATCTGGTTTTCTATTCTGTAGACAGAACCTTTTGACCTCTCAAGTTAGTAACCAAATCTCTACTCTAAAGCATTTACCCAACTTGGGAATTTTCTCTGGGGAATTGCTTGACATACTTTGATCCTCAGAAATCTCAGATAGATGACAGACATATTGATGTAAAAAGGAGAGCAGCGAGTTTATTCATTGGGAAGAGAATATAAAGAACTAAACATATTGAACAATAAAAACCAGAGCAGCTGAAGCACACTCATGGCAAAGCATGAGGAGTAGAGGAAGGTATGACAGACATATGCTCTTGAAACATGATCACAGATGTGTGGTTATTGTGTCACCACCAGTGGCTTAAAGACCTCCAGTGCCCATGCCATATGTGAAACATTCTAGTTTTGATAAAGCATGGCTGAAAAATTATCACAACAGTTCTTTCTTAACCCTACATCACCTACAAAAGACTCACAGCTGATACTACCTCTGTTCTTTGAAAATAGAAAAATATCTTTTTATATAACATTAAGCATATACAACAACTCAAAAGACAGGGTACAAAGAGAGTACTATAAAGATGATGAGAGCTACAAAGTGGTTAATATGGGTTATTTCAAATGCTTCAGAGAGACAAAAGCATACAGGAACCAGGTCAGAGATCAAGATCAGAGTCCACTCAGTTTCTACTTTGTATTTTCTGAAAGGTTATCACCATAGATGATAACTTCTTCTCAGGAATAATATATTGTTGAACTAAGACCAAATCCTAAACCAGACTCAAATTCTCATCCTTAGCTATAACACTCAGGGGATGTCATACTCAGCTTAATTGCCCTCCTCCCTTTGGACACATCAAATCCACCCTTTCTTCCAGTCAACAAATCTCAAAATATTCCAACTTCTTTGAATGAATTAAGTCAAGCCACCACTATTTAGGGTATTGTGTATCTAACCAACATACTATAGATGGGTAAACTATAATTTAACGTTGTATTTTTCTATTCATTTTGGACCTTTTAAATAAGAAAAAAGCATTAGGCCTTTAATTTTCAATTATTGACTATATGACTCACAATTATTTTCTAAGAAAACATTATAATAAAAAACTTTTCCTAATTCAGTTCTAATGAATTACCCATGGAAGTACCAATTTGTGCAAGGGTTTTACAAGAAGAGTAGTCTCATTGTATCATATCATGTGAGGATGGGAAGCTAAAACGTAATAAGATTTCCTTTATTTCTTTCTTTTTAAATAGATGAGTGCATTTAAGACTGAAAACAGTAGTAATGCAAGTCCCTTGTGTGTTACTCTTCATCTTTATGAAGGTATAATCCTTCCACCTTTTGTAGTATCTGAATTCTACCAGTAACAGTGTGGAATGGTTTCTACCACTTAAATTTGATGGTTTTCTTATGTTTCTTTGGTTTTTAGAGGGACAGTGCTTGTTTCCTTTAGATATCTATACTGCTGTTTCTATGGTTCAGTGATACAGAGTAAGCAGTGATTCACCTACATTTTGGCTATTTACAAGCAATGAATTCCAAACATATCAGTCTGATATTCTCTTGGACTGGTTGTTACTAGGGAAGGGATAAAATGAAACAAAACAGTAACCATGGCTTAGATATGTATTTTTTCCATGAAGAAAATAGAGAGATCAAGATGTGTATTTAATCTGTCATTGGGAGGGTTTGCTGGCTATTAAATCTAGGTACGTACATACACATAGCAATTCTTTATCACAAGCATTGTTTTGAAAACCAGTTTTCAAAGTTTTTATCATCTCTTTCTTTTTTAATCTTCCCTCGTATTGCTTTGAACATATTTCAAATTTTAAATTCTAAGATTTTATTTCTATCACATTTATTAGTAAAACTTAATATATTGTCATAGGAATTCCAGACTGTCATCCTATAGACCTAAAAGGGGTATTTGTTTTTATATTTGGTCCCAAAGAGTCATCATGGAATCTTGTCAGTTGCTTAGGTACCACTTGAGCCCCCTCCACACACTTTTTCTTTTTTACTTTTACTGTAATAGTGATGGGTAGAGGGGGTAATTCCAGATGGCCTTTTAAAAATTAGTCATTCAAGTAGAGAGGCATAAACCTCCATTAACTTATATTACTCTGTGGTGATATTGTGTTCCCCAATATATTGTGCACCCTAATAAACTTATCTGGGGTCAGAGAACAGAACAGCCACTAGATATAGAGGCCAGAAAATGGTGGCACACACACCTTTAATCCTAGCCTTCTGGAGGCAGAGATCCGCCTGGATCTCTGTAAGTTCAAGGCCACACTGGAAACAGGCATGGTGACACATGCCTTTACTCCCAGGAAGTGATGGCAGGAAGCAGAAAGGTACATAAAGCATGAGGACCAGGAACTAGAGGCTTTTAAGCTTTTAGGCTGTTAGCAGCAGTTCAGCTGAGATCCATTCGGATGAGGACACAGAGGCTTCCAGTTTGAGGAAACAGGATCAGCTGAGAAGTTGGCGAGGTGAGGTTGGCTGTGGCTTGTTCTGCGTCTTTGATCTTTCAGAATTTACCCCAATAGCTGGCACTGAGTTTTTATTTAATAAGACTTTTTAGCAATACGTCTACATTACTCATCTAAGAAAAGGAAAGTTTCCATTTAAATAACAGTTTGCTGATGGCAACAAAATGGTGACATAGAAAGTTCCAAGCCTAGGCCCTGCCTAGAAAAAACAATTTAATAATATATCAACAAAAAATACTTTACTGAAAGGACCAAAGTCTAGTTACAAGATTATAGTAATTCAGATGAGCACAAAACCACAAACAGTTGTGTTAAACATGTAAAAAGTGATTTCAATTTACTTGTAAGTCCCTGACCCAAATCACCACAGCTCAGCACTGAAATGTGTCTCCCAATGTGTAAGAGACCACGAAACATTACTACAATTCACTGGCCTTTTGCTATATTGAATGAAGGGTGTGTTTCTGTCTTGTCAAACATGGAGCACACAGATGATTATAGCTCAAATCTTTGGACATTTAAAAGTGAAGGAAAGAAGGGCAGTAGCTTACTGTGTTGATCAGTAAGCTCTAAGACTGAAGGAAGGCACCAGAGCTGAGAATAATCAAACAGACTGTAGGGACAGAAGCAGAACAGGCCTCCAACAACCAACTTGTCTGTGTTACTACCTGGGGGGTTAATTATGTCTCACGCTTCAGGTAGAACACTGAGGGAATTGGCATAGCTGGGTGGGGTAAGATAAAAAGGAAGGAAATGGAGCTGCTGGCTTTCTGAACTGAGCATGGCCATGCAATAGTAGAAGTAGGCAGCCAACTCAATGTTTCTCCACATGGAAAGAGAAAGGTTTGAAGATATATGCTTAAATAGACTGCCTCCCAAGTCCCTATGACTGAGCTACATACTAAGTCCTAAAAATATCATGCACCATGACCAAGATGAATTCATATCTAGGATATAAAGACAGTGCAAAACTCATCAAATAATTCATGTGAGACTGCCCATTAATAGGATGGATACAAATTACATGGACATCTAGAAAAAGCATTTTGATAAAATTCACAACAAAGACTCTCAAAACCAATATGTAGAAGGAATTCATCTCATCATTAAAAAAAAGGGCTATACATGAAAAGCTCTTACCTAACACCATATACAGTGGGGAAAACTGAAAGCTTTTCTCATATTAGAAAAAAGGCAAAGATGCCCATTTCCACCACATATAGTCTAGTCTACACAGTGCAGAAGGCTAGACCAAAACAATTAGACTAGAAGAATAAACAGAATGCATTCAAATTGGGGAAAATGTATAGTGACCATTATCAGACACATAATCTAAAAAAAAAAACCCTACTAGTACTGATAAAAAAAAAGTCAGGGTTGGGGAGGTAGTTTAGTTGATAAAGCACCTGCCATGCAAACATAAGACCTTGAGTTTGAATCCTTAGCACTCACATAAAAAGTTGAATATGGTGGTATACACATGTGCAAATGACTATGTCCATTCACACACACACACACACACACACACACACACACACACACACACACTTCAGCAAAGTCACATGATATATAATCAACATGTAAATATCAACTATACTTATATATGGTAACAGGGAACTACAAAAGATTAAGGCAATAATTCCACTTATATAGTAGACACAAAGTAAAAAAAAACATAGGCTGGCTGTAGGTAATAGTAATATACTTAAAAATAAAACTCAAAGAAAGGATTTTTAAACGATTCTACCATAAAGAAACAATATTTGAGGAGATGGAGATGATGGCTCAGTGGTTAAGAGTGTGTATTGCTCCTGCACTGAATGTATGTTTGGGGCCTAGCAGTCATTTTGGGCAGCTCAAAGCCACCTGTAACTCTAGCCCCAGGGGATCTGACACCCTCTCTGTACTTCACAAGCCCTTGCACATATACACACATGTGCACATGACATCTCAAAGATACACATATACACATATAATTAAAAATCTAAAGTGAAAGAAATGATGTTTGAGGAGATAGTGCTCCCTATCACTTCAACATTGGGGGATGCCCTTGAAGGACATATTGGGAGCCCCGTTCCTCATATTATCTCTTTCCCTCTCCCCTTCCCCCCTCTCTGCTTTATCACTATCAGGAGGTCAGCAATTCTATTCCTGTCTCATATTTTGTGTCATGATACTCTGCTTCATCACAGGCCCAAAGTGAGAGGTTCAAGTGACATGGACTGAAATCTCCAAAACTGTGAACGCAAATAATTATTTCTGTCTTTTACAGTTGTTTATCCCAGGTATTTTGTCACAGTGATATAATGCTGGCTAACACAAAGTGTCTAAATAACAGATAAACTCTAGGCTGACTTTGCCATTCATTTCTCTATCTCTGGACTCCAAGAAAAACCCTAGAACAGTGGTGCAAGGGAGGTCATATTAAAACCATAAGTCACTTACTTGGTCTACAGTAATACCAGAGACTAAATTTCAGTAACACAAACTATATCAGTGCAATGAGTTCCATAATTGGAAAGCTGTTTCTCATTAGTTAAAACTACTCATTTGTCTACTTAAGAAGCATGTAACTGGAAATGAAGGAAGATTTGTGAAAAACGCTGCCATTTCCGTCAACAATTTTGTCTTAAATTACTCAGGGTAACGTGGGTACTTCCTTTCTTTTTCTTTTCTTTTAGAAACGAAGTACAAATCAGATGCAGTTTATTTTTCTTGAAAAGAAATGCTGATCTCTATTCAAAGCTTACTTAGAGTATTCTTTCTTTTTTCTTCCTGTACACAGAGGACATGAGGGGAGGGATATGGGAGAAGGAAGGGAACCTTCTATAGAATTTGTTTTTGTAGAAATGGTTTCTTGCACCTTCAATTACCTCATGGCAGGTGCAATGACTACTCTGTGCTCCCTTGAGGACAAAAGTGGCAATTTGTACTTACAAATATGAAACTGTATCAGTAAAAATGAGGCCATGCTGAAAATTTGCCCTGAGATATTTAAAGAACACTGGGTTTTGACTAAAATTTACATGTAAGTCAATGGTAAATGACAAATTTCAAGCTTCGGAAGTTCAGACATTGATCAGGGAATTGAAGCTTCAAAGCCACAAAGCTGGAATAAGGAACAGTCAACAAAAGCTGTATAAAAATGCATCAATGCAATCTGGTCACCTCAAGCAAAAACCAGCCATGCACAACGGTGGAGAATTCTCTTTTCATCTATTTATTTTAACTTCTTAGGAAAATGAGAATGCAATTCCAGTCAAGAGGTGATACACTTTCAACGAGACTCTACTTGTTTGTACGACGCCCACTTTATAAGGTTGCCTATACACATTGCTCCATTTCTTCTCACTTCAAGGATGGAAAGTAGAAGAAATAAGAGAATTCTCAGCTTATAAAAGAGGACACTGAAGACAAGAGGTTTGACTGGGGCAACAGAAGTAGGAAATGACGGACTCGGATGTTTTAAGAATTGCAAATCTAGCGATCTTTTCTCCATTCTAGGCTACGAGGACAGAGTCTAAGGCTCTGCTGAGTCAGACAGGTTAATATTTGATGAATTACCTTTGGGTGTGAGACAGGTGCTACGGCTAGTCACACTGAATTATCTTTGGTATTTACAATATCACTTTGACATCCTAGGCATTTTCTGCCTTGCTCATCAACTCCACTCCTTCATGCTCTTTAATTACATATTCACCTATGAATAATGTGCATATCTTATTGTATTACATACAGCTGATATTAATGGGTATTCTACTCTGTGCTACTAAGCATGTGCTATTGTTTTAATCTAAGACAGGTTTGTTTCCCCATTGTGCAAGGTAATGTGATAAACATGATTTTTAATTTTATGCATTCATCAAGGCATGAAAGAATACTGTCCAGATTAATAGAATATTGAATTAGACTCTAATATACACTTTATGTGGAAGCAATATGAATAGTCACAGAAAATAACCTATTTGTAAATCATAAGAAAAACAATATCAATAATATTGGCTATGTATTGGTATTATAATCACCAGCTACTGTGCTAAGTTATTTATCTTCATTATCTGATTTAATTCTCAGAATAACTCCATTAGATAAACATTCTTATATACATTATATGCATGAGGAAGCCAAGTTTAAATGAAAATGGGTAATTTGCCTAACTTCCAACAACTAGTGATGTTGAAAAATGGATCAGAATCTAGTTTGTCTAGTTAAATATTGCTCTTTAACCATTATATCACTGATATTCAAAGTTCAGTGGTATTGGAAGAATGAGCTGAGATGCTTGTTAAAATATAAACTATTCTTTGCTTTATACTGCAATTTACTAGCTCTATCTTGGGTGCAGTCTAAGATTTTTAATTTTAGTAGCTCACCAGATAATTCTTATACTGATTTTTGTGATGGACATTGAGAAAGACTGCCATACATAATAGTGACATAGATAACTCTTTTCTTTCCGTGTTAATTTCAAATGAGTCATTTTAAAGTAAATCATACATTTGGGGGTCTCTCTCTCTCTGGATCTCTCTCTCTAAATAACTGTTTGGTTTTAAATCCGTAAATCTCACTGTAGTTGAGAACCTTACCAGAACAGAAATTGTAATGTGATGTGATGTTAGAATATTTCAATTTTCATAATGGGTTTATATGTATAAAATAGGTTCAGTCTGACTCCACGAGGCCAAACAAAGCTTTGTCTGTAGGTATAAGTAGAGACTGCTAAACAGGTGAGAGAAGAGCGAAAGGCGAAATGAAGGTAGATGTGAGCAAAAAGAAAGCGAACCAAACAAAAAGATTGAGTTATTTTTGAACTTAAATAACTACATTTCATTCAAAAGAGAAAAAGGTTCTGATTAAAATTGGTGTTTTGACAGCCCTGTCCTTTGCTGGTTTTGTTTAGGCCCTTAAACGGAATGACAGGGCACACAATCCAATTGGCAGTTGTGATGAAAAGGTCAGCCAGTGAATTGAACACAAACACACAAACAAACTTCCCTTCCCGATTACTGGCACTTTATTCATGTGAACAGGAAGCAGTGGAAGAGAGCAGCTCCCCTCCCTCACAAACCCAAGGAGGCTCCACTTTCACCTAGTGCTTTAAGGAAATAAATTCCACCACCTTTAAATAATCCCAGCACATATATAGCTTTTCAGTCTCAATGACTGTTTTCTTTTTCTACTTCTGAACTATTAATCTAGTAGGAAACGCTTAGAAAATTAAAAGGCTTCTTAGAAAAGGCAACACTTTTGTTCCTATACAAAGAAGAGTGAAAAAGGTCCTCCCCCAGACAGACTCTGTTAGAAATCAGATTATTTCCACCATGCTCCTCTATTATTTGCCTGTCAGTAAAATATGTCCTTTCTTTGTTTCGGTTTGAATGCCTATTTTTATCTGACTGGAGCTATATGGTCATTTTTGTATTTATTACCAAGTTCTTTAGGTTGCTTCCCCCTTCTATGCTCCCAACCTCCACGCATGTTTTTCTCTTCTGAAAAACTGGGCCACATACCTCTGAGGAGAAAGTAGTGCATTATTTCATTCCCACCTTTTCTCTTTTTTGGCATCTCTGAGGCCTGCTATGCCCAGAAGTGCTTCCACTCAAGCTGGACCATCAAATCAATTATCACAGCAGTCTGCTTTCCAAATATGAATGGCAATGAATGACAACGGGCAAGGCAAACTTTCAGCTTTGATTTGTCATTGGTAAGGCAAACCTGTTTTGGGTCCCCTTTCCTTCTCCTTTTCTATCTCTATTTCTCCCAGTATCTGTCTTTCTCTTTACTCTCTCTCTTGTGCTCATTCCAGAGGGTCTAGTTGTTTGGCCAAATTCTTCCCCTTATTTTCTGCAGCTGCAGAAAATCAAATCTTCAAAGAAAAGCTTCACCTTTGTGAGTGAAAGTCACAGGAGGGAATCAGTGCTGGCAACTATTATCACTCTGAAATCTCTCCCTGCTAACCTCTGGGTCTGATTACTACTGCCTGGGAAGGAACACAAAAGTGTTGCATTCTTATTCATTGGGGCTGTTTAAAATTCTTTCCTGCTTCTGTATTTCAAGCTTCAATTGTTTTGTGTTTAATGTTACTCATTTCATATCAAGTTCTTGGTTATTGGAAATACTTTAATTTTTAAAATGTTATTATATTCTAGCTGTTTAAAAAGATTGAGAATGCTATAAAGCGAGACTGGTTTAAGCAAACTAGAACTAGCTTTCATAATGCTGTGTGAACTCATTAATCCATCACTTTTGTGAGGATGTCTGCAATTTCTAGTATGCTATAGTGCTTTACATTTCTTTCCTCAAGCTGGCAGCAATTCTTCTCATTGGCCAATGCCACCAGACTTTCGCCAATTACATTTATAAACATTGCTTTAAAAATGAGTTCAAAGCAGTGACATCCCTTGAAAGAACAGGCAAGAGAATAAATTATGCCAAACACTGTTCAGCAGAAATTCTGTGGTAAAGATCTGGAATATAGATTGTCTTGATTTCACCAAGTAATAGGGAGTGGCTAAAGCTGTACTTATAATCAGTTTAAGTTGTGAATTAAGTTGTTGAATCTCATAATTAGTCCTTCATAGTTAAACTAACTAGTAAATACTCAACCATAAGCTACTTTACAATGTACATATATTTCTCTTTGTATGTGTGAGGTATGGGTAAAGATTATAGTAAGAATATGAATTATTACCCAAAAATAAGCTAATGGAGAAGTCTCCACTTGGCATTTGTTATATTTACAAATATATCCTGCTTTTTGACTACAAATTTCCCCCTTAGTGAAGTCTGCCTGACCATCTTCAACAAGTTCCAAAATAATTTTTAATAAGAATCCAGACACAAAAACAAGACTTTAATAAAGAGTAGTATTTGATGAGTGAAATCCAAAATGTCCCCAAAGGCTCACATTTTTAACTATTTTCCCCCAGCTGGTGACACTATTTTGTGAAGCTGTAGGACATTTAGAAAAGGGGTCCTCACCGACAGAAGCAGGCCATCAGGGGTGGCCCAATGAAGATTATGTCGATTCCCTAATTCCTTGTTCTTTGCTTTGCTTCTTGGTCTGTGTTTACATGAACTGCCTGTTCTACTCATTCTTACCTCCATGAACTGAGTAGCTATGGTGGAATAAAAACACTCTGAAACCACTAGTTAAAATGAATCTCTCTTCCTTTATATTGTTCCTGTCAAGTATTATAGTTACATCAGTGAAAATGAAACACACTAAATGTCAAGAACATTCCACAGAAAGCACAGATTATGTAACTTTAGCATAGGGTGTCTGACACCTCATGGGGTAAATGAGATTTAAGTCAAGCATGGTAGAAATATGGATTGGATTTTTCACAGGTAGAAAGTCAGAGAGATGCTACTATCAATGCCAAGTAAATGGATTAAACTAATTTACTCATTGTATATTTTCTGAAATACATAGATTTAAGCTAAAAGGTTTTTGGAATTATTTTTATAAATGGTTAATGAGAAGAAACAAAGAAGAACTTGCATAAAGTAGAAAAAGGCAATAAATGGAAGATAACTAAGGAAGTATTTATATAGCTTATTCTTTGGATATGATATTCTGGGTCAAAGGTGGCACAGCAAAAACTATGAGTCTAGTTCTGGTTGAACAGTGTTCTTTTCTTGTTTTAAGATAAGTCTCCCTATGAAGCCCAGACTGGTCTTAAGGATGGAATCCTCCTGCTTCTGCCTCAACTTGATTAGACAGCTCTTGTGAGATAGTTCCTAATCTCTTACAGAATTGTGAGTTATTCCAAAGGTCTCTTTCTACCTAGATTCATAAAAAAAAATCCTGCACTCAGAGTATATACTGTATAGCAGCTGTAATCTTATGAGTGTGCTAATCCAGAGCTGTATCCCTTGGAGATTCCTTTCTTGGCCAGCACCTACACCTGTTTTACTTTCCTAGGTCTACAACAACAATATACAGATGAAAGTGACTCACAGCAGGAGTCTATTTATTCACAGTTCTTGAGGAAAGAATTTTGAAATAATAGTGTAACACAAATCTTAGAAAGTCTTATAATAAAAAACCTCAAACCAGATATTGGGGTGAAAGCTGAAAGATCAGAGAAACAGAAGAAGGCACAGCCAACCTCACCTCGCCAATTCCTCAGGCTATCCTGTTTCCTTAGACTGGAAGCCTCTGAGTCCTCACCCAAAAGTGTTTCTGTTGAACTGCTGCTAAAAAGCTTCTAGTTCCTGGCCCTCACACCTTATATACCTTTCTGCTTCCTGCCATCACTTCCTGGGATTAAAGGCGTGTGGCCTTCCCAAGCAAAGACAAGAGATCTCAAGTCCTGGGATTAAAGGTGTGTGCCACCACTGCCTGGCTCTGTTTCCAGTGTGGCCTTGAACTTACAGAGATTCCAGATGGATCTCTGCCTCCCCAGTGATAGGATTAAGGGTGTGTGCCACCACTGCCTAACCTCTATGTCTAATCTAGTGGCTGGTCTGTCCTCTGATCCCCAGATAAGTTTTATTACAGCACAAATAAAATATCACCACATAATAGCTGGCAAGATTGCTTCTTTCTGGGGGCTCCAAGCAGAGCTCATTCCATTTTTGTAGTTTCTTCTGTTGACAGTAACACTTGGGATTACTTTGTTCCTGCATGTATCACTCTAGTCTCTGCTTGTACAGTCTTATCACATTACTCCTATGTGTCTTTTTGTCCCTGTGTTTCACAAAGGTTTCTTATGAGGATTTAAGGTCAATCTTGATCCAGTATGAACACACTTTAACTTGAGTACATCTGCAATGACCCTCTTCCATATGATCATCTTTTGCAAACAACAACAACAACAAGAAAAAACCCCAAAAAACTCTTAATCATAGAAACAAGGGATCAGAAATTCAATATATTCTGTTGGGTAACATATTTCAACCCACAACTCTTCCAAGCCAATTATTAACTGATTATTTCCCTATATAGAATTACACAATCTATTTCCAGTGATTCATTTCCCACAGGTATTGCTTTTTAAACAAGCAAGTTCATATAACACATATACTAAGCCAACTGACTCCAAACTTCCAAACTAAATGTCTACTATCTAGTTTGGTTTTGGACATATTGGAGCTGTCTTAGAAATATATATTTTCTACTTCACATCGTAAGAGGAAGGTAGTACACTCAAAGTTACATTAGACCCTGCAGGGAGATTAAAAAAAAACTGATTAAAAATTTGGCTCCTACTCTCAGTTTACAGCCCTGAGGTTTCACAGAATAGAATGTTCTGCAATGGAAGGGCTCATAAAGATCATCTATTCTAAACAACTCATTTTATAGATGAGGCCTTTGAGGCCCAAAGAGGTTAACTAACTTGCCCATGGCTCACAAAGTTAATTGCAAGGAACATGCAAGGGAAACAAATGAAGGGCACAATTTTAAAGAAATCCAGCTAGTATTTTTCTTTCAAACTGAATATACACTGAATGTTGATGATGTGCTGTGAAGAGGTTAGATCAAAGTCTAGCAGTCATGAGCAATTCTGGACTAGGTGCCAAGTTTCTTCATCTTCTCCTTTGCTGTGATCTCTGAAGCCGTACAAGGAAGCAAAATGACTCCCTAATCTTTTTTCCCCACCTGGGGCTTGGGTTTAGTTTCAGTTATCTGGGAAAGCGATACTTTAATAGTAGAAAGGTAAAGGGATGCTCTTCTGGCTTTGCTCCTCTGCCTGTTGTAATTCTCTGGTGCCCACAAACAAAGAGTTGAAAGTCCCTAGAGCAGTAGGCAGGCAAAAAGGACTTTAGCATTTGCTAGAAAAAGATGACTGTGACCCAAGGTTCACTCCTGCTTCAAAAGGAAAATATGCATAATTCCTGGTATTTTTAGGAAACAGGAAAGGGTATACTACTTACTTCCAGTACAACCAATGCCTGGAAGAACTTACAAGTAAGTCTGTAGGCCAAAAGCGCCTCTCTTTCTGATCCTTTGTTTAAAAAAAAAAAAA
>CABHPH010126052.1:0-11116 GCA_902168325.1 Peromyscus nudipes
TTATTCCCTGTGTTATAAATTTCTTCTGGAGTCTGTGGTAGGACCCCTGAATGAACAAATTTTCAACTTGTTAGAAAAGAGAGGACAGTGTTTAGTTTTCAGGTAACATATTTGAATTTTTCAATAATGAGTTTGTATTGCTCACTAGTAATAACAAAAATGCAATGAGGGAATTTCAGTTTTTTTGGTTGTCATGGGAAATCATATTCTGAAGCTGGTATTAAAGTCTGTTGCATACACTAACCAGTAAGTAAAGCTAAACACGGGCGCTGTTGGGTAGGTAGGTATACCTTATTTGTTTTCTTTTAGGTTTTTGTTTTGGTTAGTGGGATCTTTTAGCCTTGCTTCTTTTTGTCATTCTTTTAGCTCTTGTTTCCCTTTGGAAATTTCATATAGTTGAAAGGAGAAAAACTGTTTTAGGAGCAATCATTTTTTTAATCACAAAATGAAAAACAAAGTTAGTAAACATAACATGGATATCAATGGTGTCTGTTGTAGAGGCAAACCAAACCTGCTGGACATGGGCTCTTTGATGATCAAACCTATTCAACGTGTGATGAAATACCCACTGCTACTGTGTGAACTTCGGAACTCAACCCCTCCCTCCCACCCAGACTACAGAGCACTGGAAGAAGCCTTTGCCGCTGTGAAGGACATTAATGTCAACATCAATGAGCTGAAAAGAAGGAAAGACCTGGGTAGGTGGAAGTGTGGAAGGCTGACTGTTCCCCAGGATTGGAGTGTTCTGTTTGTGTGTGACGATCACAGTGTCTGAATGGTTACACAGAAGTCAAAGCGAACACCATGATTTGAAATCTAGAGTCAGAGGACAGGAGCAGAGCATGAGATTGCCTTAGTAGCTAGGTTCAGGAAAAGACCATTAAAAATATCCAAAACTGGAAATTTAAAAAACAAATCCAGCAGGTGTACTCAAGCACTCACTCTTACCTGACCGCTGTGTTCCTGGTGGTATATTGTGGGCATACAGCCCTCCTGCCACCAAATGTCTGCAGAGAAAGGAGGAGACACAGTCCAGGATTTGCAGCCCTGGGAGGCTAGTGTAGAAATGGCCCAACCAGGTCCCGATCCATGTGCAGGGCTCTATTTGATATATTTGACTCATTTGGTCCTGACACAGGAATGAAGTTTGGGGTTGAGGAGGGGCAGGTTTATTTGTTTCTACAATTAACTATTGATTCTTAACTATTTTAAGCTAAGATATTACAATTATCGCCTTATGTTAAGAGTAGGTTTCAATATAGGAGTGCTAATTCTGTGACCCCACGCATCCCAGGGATGATAGACCTTCATCCTCCCAGTGCAGTCAGTGATCAGGAAGCGCTCTTATCCAAGTTTGTGTTTCCAGAACGCAACCTCAACCCAATCATTAAATAATGACAGGGATTTAGAAATAAATGGTGCAACAACTTCATTTTCTTTGATTGGTTTTGTTTTCAAATAAGTAAAAAGCAAAATATTTGTTTTAGCAAATTAAAACCATAAAGAATAGAATAACAAAGTAATAGAGTAAAAGACACCATAAGCAAAATGAAAAGACTGCATACATAGGATGACTGCCTAGAATGTATTATTGTTATTATTATTTCAGTAATAAGAATATTCTAATAAAAAGTCAATAAAAAAAGGACAATTCACAGGAAGCTTTGCTAGTAACTGGGGGATTGAAAATTAAAATCGCAATGATATGATATGCTCAATCTCTTGAGCCAGAGAATGTGTGCCACTTGCCAGTACTATTCAAAACATTACTATACTTGGTCTTAGGCAAAAGGTGGGAAACTGGTCAAAAATTGTTTTAAAGAGTTACATAATAATCTAGTAATGGATAATAAACTGTGTTATGCACTATGATACAATGAGAAGATTAAAAAGCAATGACATAAAATACTTGTTTCCACTGGTTTAATCACAAAAAAAAAATTTTGAAAGGTGTTTTAATTTTATTTTCTGAAACATGGTTTAATGTAGCCCAGGCCAGCTTCAAACACATTATGCAGCTGAGGCTGGCCTTGAATCCTCTTGCCTCCACTGTCCAAGTGCTTGGATTACAGGTGTGTGCAACTAAGGTTGGATCAGTCTTGAGTTTATATGTTCAATATAGTACCGTTCACGTAAAGCTTGGAACAGGAAATAGTACATCTTGTCTAACTCATCATGCACTGTTGGCTTAACCCTCATCAACAGTGCCTATGACTTAACGTCTTCCTAAACCCTTACCAATACTGAATGTATCAAACATTTGGAACAAGATAAGGGGTAACAGTTATTTCAAAGAAAGGAAAACTCAGAGCGATACTCACCTGGCCCCAAATCACAGAGCTTGTGAAAAGTCAACCTAGGATTTGAGGCTGATGTGTGATGGGTTCAGTTGTCTTTTCATTTCTTTAGACCCGATTTCCTATTCCAGAGACCCCCAGATAATATGCACCATTGGAGTGGAGGTGCTTTCTTCTTTTCTAATACGAGGAACTTTCTTTTCTTCTCTCTCTGGTACTGAGGGTAAAATCCAACTTCTTCCCCTGTCCAGAGATGTCTTTAGCATGAGAAGTAAATTAACTTGACCTTGAATAGCCTTGAATAGCCATGTCCTTGAATAGCTGAGTTTCTGAAGGTCAATGGGTGGGGTACTTTGGACAGACTAGTCAATGGGGTAATGGGGTAATGACCCCTGCAGAAGAGTTAAAATCCCCATAAATTCTATCCTCAATATAAATATTGGCCTTTAAAACTCTAGTGGAGTGCCCTCTGACTGCGCATAATTGGATGTATCACTGCATTCTTCCTTTTCAGTTCTAAAATATAAGAAGAATGATGAGGATGAATCGCTCAAAGACAAACTATCTAAACTAAATATTCATTCAATTAGCAAGAAGTCAAAAAGAGTCACAAATCATCTAAAGATCCTCACCAGAGGAGAGTCACAGGTAATTTTTCTTCTTGGACCACCTATACTTCCTCAGGGATCATTAACACTGCCATTCTTGGGGGCCTTGGCTTTGCTCTTTCCATGAATATGCCCAGAACACAGAATGAAGGTAGTGCCCCAAGCTCTTCCTTTGGGGGTGTCTGGAGGTTTCAACACTACCTCAGCTTCCACTGGAAGGCAGAAAGAGGAGAGATGAGAATGGGAGATGTATGATGACCCGACACAGGAGACCCACACTCACCTGCTCACCATCTCTCCCCAAGGCCACTTCTTCCTCCATTTCAGTTTTATTTCTGCTTTAAATCTTTTTCTGTTCCTCTGGGATTCTCTTTATTTCATCTAAAAACAAAGAAGTGTTTAGATACATAAGTCGGTGTGATGGTTTGGGTGTTCCTACCCCCTTCTCTTCCTGGAGACTCCCTAGATACACACTCTATTACTGGGTGACTGGTCCTGAGTGATCTTACTCAGCTGTTTAACATAGCTTGCATTTTAATCCCAACCTCTTATAAATAAACAGATTTTCAAAGACTTCTAAATTTTAATCAGCTTAAGGAGAATCACCAGAGATAATTTCAAAAGACAGGTCCTAGAGTTCCACCTATCTCAAGGGTACAACCTAGAACCCTCTATTCATACAGACATCCCAGAAGTTTTGAGGTTAATGAACCTGAAGTAAGTGATCAGTAGAACATATCTTGAGAATGAAAGAAAGTTCATGGCCTGGTGATGCAATGGCTTCTCGCTGAAATTAAGGAGGACAGTGCTATATTGTCATCTTTTCTTCTTGGTTTCCCCGTGGCTGCAGTGGCTTTACCACTTGTGGGGTACATAGTTGATTCTACCATTGTATTTATTTCTTTATAATTTTCTAGGGATTCACCAGGTCCATCACAAAAAGAGGCTTGATATGCAGCTATAATGTGGGAAGTTTGGGAAATTAATAGTGCATGGTGACTGATCAGGAAATGGATAATTGGGACATTTCAACTAAAGACAACAGTAATAAAATCAAATTGAAAATGAGCTTAAGGAGACAGTAGCCCCCTGTAGGCATTTATAAACCTGTGCAGAAATTCTCTTCCATGCTTTGTGATTTTGCTTCTTACTCAAGACAGTTCTGCTGAATAGAGTAGGCAGCTTCTAATCTGAGGCAGACTTTTGTGAGGACCATTTTATTCTTTCGCATATTTATCATCAGCTTTTTTTTTAACTGTGAACTAAAAGTGAATTGTAGCTAAAATAGCCTGAAGGGATATTAATTAGATTTTTCCTCTTAATCTTCATAGAGGATGTCTTGTCAGCAATGAAGCATTTCACTGTTAATCAGAAAATCAGCTGCATAGGCTGGACTGGAAAAGAGATAAATCTCAAATCAATCAATTTTGCACTTGTCAGCAGCTCAGGTGAAATATTGGTAGAGTTAGGGTGCAAAGCTATTACCCAGGAGGAAGATTCTATTCAATCCATCATATATGTATTGAACTTTCGTGTACCAGGCACTGTGTGAGAGATTGGGAATACAAAGATGAACAGGTATAGATCCAGAATTTGGGCTGCCTTGTTTTTAATCCCAATCATATCTATAAATATGTTTCTCTAACTTGCTACTTTAGGGCAAAGACTATGTATCTGTCATAAAGAGATTCTTAAGCACAGTTCAGCATAAAGCAGGACTGCATAGCATAACATAGCAGATCAAACATGGCATAGCAAACACAGCATAGGCTACCAGTCAAGTGACCACTTATTCCATCTCTAGTAATAATCCTGAGATGTGAGCAATGGGATCTGCTTCATGAAATCTTCCAGAAACCCAGCTTGCCAAATTTTGTACAGTGTTTTCCCTAAACATATTGTCTTCAGCTGTTAATTGAAACTAGGTCATTATTGTGTCTCCATTCAAGTCCCACAGACAGTGTCACAAGGCCAAAACTTAGAAATGAAACACAACACTTCCTTCACACTCTATTTGTCCAAATCCAGTTACATGGGCAGAGCTAGCTGCAAAGGAGTCTGGGAAACAGGGTCCCTAGTAGGGCAGCCATATTTCCAACTTAATCTAGTGTTGCCAGCTTTGTCATTGGAAGGACAACAGGGGAATATTAACATCCCCAAAGCATCTGTTTCTCTATCTCTAAAATGGGATTAATCATAATGCTTGCCCCATAGAGTTGTGTAAGAATTAAAACGATAAAGTCAATGCAAGGTCTTGGCACAGTGTCTGAACATAATTAATGTTTAATAAATGTTAGCTATTGTTAGTATTAAGACAAACTTTTAATCTTAAATACTTAGACTGTATCCGTGGAGAAAATTGCTTAAAAAATTAGCTAAGGTTATAAGAGCACATAGGGGGAAGAAGTTAATTTTCTTCAATGTGAAAAATAGTAATGAAAGTAGGATTCATGGAAGGGGCAACTCTTGAATCTAATCCCTAAAAATAAACATAATCCTAAGGCAGAAAAAAGCAACAACACATTTCATCAAAACAGCATGGAAAGGTTTAGTGATGGGGAGCCAGGCTGAGGCAACATTTCTCACAGTGTAATCCTTAGTGCAAAGTCATCTGGGTCCTAGCTAGCTACACAGAATAAAATGTCAGGAGATGGGATCTTTGGAAACTCCATTTACAAAAATCCGTCCAAGCATATTGGTATATGTACACATAGAGTTGGAGCAAAGACATAAGACCAAGGATACCTGGTTATGAATTCTGCTGCCTATTTAATTAAGGTTTTCCCACACAAATAAAACTAAGGGATTCAAAAATAAATAAAAGATTGTATATATATAATTATACACACACACACACACACACACACACACACACACGTACATACACAGTTCTGAGGTCAACTATGTGAAATTAAGAAGCACATAGACCAAGAAGAGCACAATTATTACCAAGTACAGAAATGAACTACATATACTCTGTTCCATGTAACATTCATGTGCCTGTTTCACAACAGCTTCACCACCACAGGACTGGTTCTGGTAGATATTTTGGTTGCAATAAAGTTCACCATCAATATGAATGTGTATATCTCTAAAAATTACTAAAAGTGTATAAAAACACAATGCATTCATGGAACTCTGATAGATATTACATATAAGATGGTAAACACAACTGAACACGTGTGACAGCCATCTTAGCTCTGCAAATGTGCTCCAGCAGAAGAACTAAGATTACATACCGTCTTTCATGTTTGAGGGGATATTACCACCTTCCTTTAATGACCGGCCTAAGAATATTTTCTAAATCAGCCCTGTGAGATAAACTAGAATTATTTCTATGAGCAAAACAATAGACAGTGTAATTTGAGAACACAATATATGCTACTAAAAACCACAGGGGTGGGGGTTCTGGAGAGATGGCTCCATGGTTAAGAGCACTTGCTGCTCTTGAAGGGATCCCAAACTCTGTTCCCATCACCCACATTGGATGACTCACAACCTCCTGTAACTTCAGCTTCAGGGGTTCCAGCTTCAGAGGGTATCTGACACCTCTGCGCTCTGTGGGCCCCTGAACACATGTGTCCATAGTGCCCCCCATACATATAATAAAGAAAGAAATCTTTTAAAAAACTGTAGAGGGAGTTAGGAACATGGCTCCACGGGTAAGAGCACCTGTGCAGACATACGGTCATGAGTTTGAATCCCCAGCACCCTTGTAGAAAGCCATGTGTGACTGCCTGCTCCTCCCACAAGTGAAGCACTGTGAGGGTGGCGACGGTAAGATCGCTGGAGCTTGCCATCTGCCAGCTCCAGGTTCAGGGAGGGATTCTGCCTCAAAGGAGGAAGGCAAAGGGTGACAGAGTGGGACACCGGATGTGTCCTCTGAAGGCATGACTATGTGACCTGTCCCTAACACACGGCCAGAGAGAGAGAGAGAGAGAGAGAGAGAGAGAGAGAGAGAGAGAATATGCCAGGTAAAGTTTTACAGTCCTATGGCTGCTGTGACATGGGTGAGATGGTACAAAATAAACAGCAAATCCAACTTCATGATATGACCTGTAACACTGGCTGGACAGTAGTGTGTGTCAAGTGCAGATCCAGAAAATTCTGTTACGAAAGTCAGCATATCACAGAGTATTTTCATACAGCAAAGGATTTTTTTTTTGTCATGTTCTGGGGTCAATGTGGTCTGTACCATCTTTAATTTTTTAATGACTTTATACCATTTTAAAAAATACTAGATGTGTTTGAGTCATGAAACGGAGTAATTTCTCGTGTGTTTTAGGTCAAAGACAACACCTTTAACAGGGAAGAAAAGCTTTTTAGATCACTAGAAAAGACTCTGAGGTTTTGTGTGAAGAACATTTCATCCTGCCTTCAGCACATAGAGGTGGGTGAGAGCCGAATGCTTCTGCAAGAGTACACCGGTCGCCACGGGGGTCATGAGGAAATGGGACTCTTTGTTTGCATGGTAATACTAAACTGTATCAAACTTGGGAGGCTGCAAAGTTCTGATAAGGCAAGCCACATAAAGGCTTGGTCTGTGCCCGCTTCCTGCCCAGCTTGCCCCAGTCCAAATCACTGTACTGTTGGACTTTTGCTCAGATGCATATAACATGGACCCCATCCTGTCTTCTTTATAATAAAGATGAGTTTGTAAGCACTAGATTGTATGTGAGGCAGACACTGTGTTTGTCTGATTTTACCAATACAATTCTTTGTAGATCCTAAAATAAGGATAAAAATCCCGTACAAAGGAAAATAAATTGAACAACACAAACTATGGTAAGAAAATGCTGTTGTGCAGTCAGAGTAGAACACAAAGACTGCCCACAAATTTCTAGCTTCTTGGGAGGTTGTCCCGACCTACTTGAGCATCTCTGCTTTTAAAAGTCTGAGGTGGAATGCTGCACAATTACACTCCTTGGAAAGGCTGGCCAAGGGTTTCTTGTAATGGATCTTACGGAGGACACAGTGTCCTTGAAAACAACTTGACAACAGCTATGACTTGAAGGACAGGAAGTTAGCAGTTACATGTAAGTCAGTTAAGAAGCAGATCCTTTCTTCCCCCAGAAGGTTCTCTCCTGGATATCTGTTTTTGGAGGTAAGTGCTTGCACAGTTAGATAAAATACCCTACCAGCAGAGCCTTAACATGACCAACACTGCTTTGGAGACAAGGTTCCATATTCTGGAGGGACGAGCACCACCCATCCTTACAGTCTGACCCAGAGTCTGCTTCACAATCAGGTTAGCAAATCGGTGTGAAACAAGCCCCGCAGACACAGTTGCGGTGGGGACACAGCAGTGGGATATGACAGCCCTTCAGGTCTTGCTCAAGGAGTGAGCACCTCTGGGGAGCATTCACTGGTATTTTCACTGAATCCACAAAAGATGTGGGCACCTTTTTCCCTAAAAGATAACATTAAATTTACCAAGAAAAGCAGCTGATTAAATCAGAGGGGAGTGCTTTTTGAAATAAGGAGTCTGAGGAATTGAAGGTGAAGGAATGGCTGAGGGAACTTAAGATGGACTCCTTCCTGCTCACAGAGAGCCGGAAGCTGTCAGAAATGTCGTGGGGGCGGGGCGGAAGGAAACAGACGGCTGCAGACAGTCCCACGGTGTGGAGCGTCCGTGGTATTGTTATAGTTCGTTGTCTATCTCTCGGGGAAATTTAGTATTGTGATGATGAAGTCCACACTGGGGAGACGTTCATTGTGCTGGACTCATTCAGAACTTGCCCTTTTTATAACTCTGTGTTTCAGCAGGCCATGCCCTTCACTCTGCAGAGTGTAGCAGAGCTCCGTGAGATTTCCTACAAGGATGGAGAGATGAACTGCGGTGAACCCCATAGTCATGCTTTAAATCCCTGTCAAGACTTTGTAAGTTGCACACACAGATAAATACAAATTAAACAGCAGGTTTTAAAAGCTCCTTTCACCCCTCCCCCAACTATATAACTCTAACTATATATAACTGCACATATCCTGTAGTTAGGTATAAAATATGCACTAAATCAAATTCTAATGTCAAAATTGGGCTTTTAAATTTGAGTTTTTAAATAATTGACTATGTTTGGAGTGAGTTAGTAAGGATTGTACTATAATGGTAATTTTTTTTTTTTTTGGTTTTTCGAGACAGGGTTTCTCTGTGTAGCTTTGCGCCTGTTCTGGAGCTCACTTTGGAGACCAGGCTGGCCTCGAACTCACAGAGATCCGCCTGCCTCTGCCTCCCGAGTGCTGGGATTAAAGGCGTGTGCCACCACTGCCCGGCCTATAATGGTAATTTAATATAACCTCATACTCTGTTTCTGAGGTAGTCAGTGTCTGATGAAACAGATACTTAAACAATATTCAATTTAAGTCAGTGTATGAGATATTAAGAATATATTCATTTGTAAAGCTGTGAATTTTTGTTGTTTTTTGTTTTGTTTTGTTTCCTTTTGTTTTGTTTTTGAGATAGGGTTTCTCTGTGTAACAACCCTGGCTGTCCTGGATCTCACTCTGTAGACCAGGCTGACCTTGAACTCACAGAGATCCACCAGTCTCTGCCTCCTGAGTGCTGAGATTAAAGGCGTGCACCACCACCACCACCACCACCACCACCACCACCACCACCCAGCAAGCTGTGAATTTCTTAAAAGGGTCCATGGAAATGCCTGAGTCCTTACTGAAGGAGGACAGATGCTCTGTGTCTGTGATGTTCAGCACAATGTGCACTGGACAGCAAAGCCTTCCCATGGAGAAAAGACACACTTAGCTGTCAGATTTTCTTCCTGCCCATGGTAGATTCTTTTCTTTCTAGTTCTGGGGACTGAACTTAGAAACTCACACATGCTAGGCAAGCACTCTGCCAGTGTGCTATTACCACTGCCCCCCCCACCCCCCACACAGACTGTTTTTTTGTTTTGTTCTGTTTTGTTTTGTTGTTTGTTTTTCTGAGACTAGGTAACAGTCCTAGCTGTCCTGGAACTCACTTTGTAGACCAGGCTGGCATCGAACTCACTGAGATCCACTTGCCTCGGCCTCCTGAGTGCTGGAATTAAAGGCGTGTGCCACCAATGCCCAGCCAGATTATTTGTTTTTAAGAGTTCTTTAAAATATATTTTGGGAAGCATTAAAACATTCTTGACTAATAAAATGTTTGGGTGGTAAGATTTTCTGGGTGATACTAATTCTAGTTTAGTGTCTTATGTTATTATTTCATAGCAGTATTTAATGTATTTTGGAGAAAGCATAATAGGCTATATTTCTGTGTTGGCTGTGTTGGTATTAGGGCCAGGTTGTCTTCTCCAATTTGTGTTGGATGATTCTAGCAGTTCTGACCCATGAGGCTCAAAATCTCAGCAACCTCCACCTCAAAATAATCTTAAACCAATGAGCTCCCAAATGTTTCCAAACCTTAAGAAGTGACACAGCCCACATCCCCCTGTGGAACTACTCTGAATAAGCTGTCTGGGGCATTATAAAATGGAAAGTTGGGATTACATTCTCTTGATAAATAAGATCTGTACTTGCTATGCAGACCAGGCTGACCTTGAACTCAACAGAGCACAGCCTTCTTTCGTTGCCCAAGTACTGGCATTAAAGGTGAGTGCCAAAATCCACAAGGACATACCCAGAAGTCTGTCTCCTGGGCAATTCTAAATTCTGTCAAGTTGACAATCAAAATTTACCATTACCATGTATAAAAAAATAAAAAAAATTAATGTAATATTTTAAAGGGTTTGGTGGGTGCCTCAATGGGTAAAGATGCTTGCTATCAAGTCTGATGCCTGGTTTGATCCTAAAGGATCCACATGGTGGAAAGAAAGAACCAACTCCTACAAGTTGTCTTCTGACCCCAACGTGTACTCTATGACTAGAATGCCCTCTGACAGGAACACAAAATAAGTAAAACATTAAAATGTAAGAAGATTAAATATCATGATATCCAAAATAAAGTGATAGATCCATGTTGTTTGTCTGTGCTCTTTTGGGGGGGCCAACACCCAGCTCCCAAATAAATCACACACGGAGGTTTATTCTTAATTATAAATGCCCTACCTTAGCTTGGCTTGCTTCTTGCCAGCTTTTCTTAAATTATCCTTTCTACCTTTTGCCTCTGGGCTTCTCCTGTTCTCTTCTGTAAATTGTACTCTTACTCTGTGGCTGGCTATGTAGCTGGGTGGCTGACCCATGGAGTCCTCCTCCTTCTCTAGCTACTTCTTTTCT